>CAKAOI010048705.1:2010-80470 GCA_916701655.1 Sebastiscus albofasciatus | reverse complement strand
AGAGCAATAGTCCCAGATAAAAGACATAGTCACTTGCCAAAGAAATTAAATTAAGACTATTTATTTATATTTTGCAATCAAAATCTTAAGTTTTTCACAAGCCATTACTCCGTTTCCCTGGTTACACCTTGGAACAATCATTACCATCTTGCTATCATAACGTTAGCTTTCTAGCTCAAAGCTGAGCCAAAGGATTCTAGGAGCTGAGCGGACTAAAAATATCTCCAGTTGCCAAGTCATATCATGCGCTGTGCAAGGGCATCATGCGCTGTGCGTAAGGCACCAAGTGCTGGCGGGGGCATCACTGATAATGACCATTATACACTTGCATGATTGTGACCACATGAAAGAAAATGGTCGCAGTCTGGAGCCCTGCTACGGTCGCTGTCTTGGACAACTCCTGTATTCCATCTGTACAAATGACTTGCCACCTGTTCTGCATAAAGCAAGTATACGAATGTATGCCGATGATGCCACACTGTATTATGGAGCAAATCCTAGCAGAGAACTAGAGAAAGTTCCATCTTCTGAGTTAAACTAGGACTTCGATTGGATAAAACTAAATAAGTTGGTACTAAACATCTTAAAAAACAAATCTATTATTCTGCATCAAAAAGTGTACTGAGGAAGCTACAAATTGCCCAGAAAACAGCTGCTAGACTAGTGTCACATTGCCCCATAAGAACGAAGACAGACAGCATGCAGCGTATTGTTACCAGTAGAGAAAAGGCTTGCCTCAAGTCACGTTCCTCAACAACAGCATTTATTCCATTAAATCCAAGTTTCTACACAGTCAAATGATCAAATGTAGTAACTTTCACAGTCATTTCACTAGAACAGCAGCCAAATCATGTTACCTTGCCCAAAATCATTCATTTATCGTAATTGGAATAGCTAACCCCTTTACATACGTCAATCCTATAGCAAATCCTCATTTAAATACCATTTAAGAATGCAGTACTTAAGCTGCTGACCAATAGTCCAGTGTTGGCTAAAATGCATATTTGGGAAGTACTTAGCATACGACTGGATAAATGAGACCTGCATTATACTGCACACGTTTTGTGAGAGATTGTAAACGGATGTTTTGATGTAGTTTTGCTGTCGTTAAACCTGGCCCACATTTCCTTCAATTCATGAAGGATTTACTCCCTTTTTTGAATACCCCGTTCAGCGCGGAGGCATGTGAGAAAAACAAAGTTTTCTTCAAGAATTCAAGGCAACACGCGGCGAGTAATTGATATACAAATGGTCATTTTGTGGGTGAAGCATTCCTTTAACTCAAGTCAGCAGTATTTAAGCATTTCGGTTTACTTGTTACTTACTAAATGTACAGTATAGCCATACAGATAGAAAAAGGAAGAGAGTTTACTGGCACAAAAAAGACAAATGTCATTCTCCATGTCGAGCAAAACTAGTACAAGGAACCACAAAGAAACTGATGTAGTCAAATAAGAAAGAAGGACCGCACAGACAGCCGACAGCCAGCTCTGCTCATGGTAACAAAATCAGTGAAGCAATATTAATCCCTTCTTTTCTTTTTTTATGGGCTGCACAGTGGAAAGTATTTTGTCCTTATCCAGACATTTGATATCAGTGTGCATAAGTGTTTTAGAGGACAATTGAGCTGAGTTGATGTTTATATTATCCACAGAGGAGCAATACGGGAGCGGTGGTGAACAAAAGGTCTGATGGCAGCTTATTTTCTGCAATTCAGAGGCAACTCAGCTTATTTAAATACAATACAATAGATTATTGTATTAGGAGTTTGTTTTTGTTATCTATAAACTTTATTTTTTTATGAATAAATATTTGTTTTGGAGAAACTGATCTCCTATCTCAAATGTCATGATAGCTGAGGCAGTGCTGTGCCAGAAAGAGTAATGTTTGTTTTGCCGCAGATGTCTTCCTATTGTGATTCTTCATCTTTTATTCATTCGGTTCCCACAGAAAATGCGGAGGGCTTCAGAGAGGCCCCTCTCAACTGTGGCCTGTCTAAAGCCACTACCAGGTTATAACTCAGAGGCACAGGCAGGTGGGGGACGAGGTAATATGATGCCCAGGGATGGGAAGTCCTGTCACCATGGTGCTGCAGTGTGACACTACAGCCTCTGTCACTACCGCATCCATGACCTCCTGGTTAGTGATCAGGCATCCAGACAAAGCATGTAGCACCGCAACTAACAGTATACATATATGACTGAGGAACCCAGAGTATGAATGTTATCATGTGGAGACGAAACATGAAAATGCATTATGCATGAAGTTTGCAAGAAAATAAATCTGAAAAAAGACTATAGCCAATGCTAGCGGTCTGTGAGGCACATGAGACTTACTTAGACATATACATGATACATATTCACAACCAAAACATGACATTTCCCACTTATAAACTGGTGTTGGTAACAGAATGTGCAGAGTGAATTTGCATGCTCAAAGATCACTATTGTTGGATTGGGGAGCTCATGCCCACAAGACTATAGCTTGACTTGACTTGAAAAGATCAACATAGGTATCTGGGGCCGGTTGCACAAAACACCTCAAGTTTTCTCCTTAAGTCTGACACTTAAACCTGCAGTAGGCAGATTGTTTTTGACATCTTTGGGCAAAAATTCCATAGTAACCTTTCAGCATATTGTAATTCAAGTGTTCTGAGAGAAAACTAGACTTCTGCACCTCCTCATTGCTCTGTTTCCAGGCTTTAGAAAAACCTAGTCCGTGGGAGACTTTGACCAATCACAGGTCATTTCAGAGAGAGAGCGTTCCTATTGGTTTGCTCACTCAGCGGAAGCAGCTGTCAATCACTCTCAAACTCTGATCAAATTGTCAAACTACGCAGTGCTGATCAACTATGAATCAATATTCTGTTACTGTAATGCCTATTTCTTACCTCAAATGTTTCCAGAAACATCTTATAGTGTACTGTTTAGCTGTAAATTGAGAAAGTTTGCTCCGGCTGGTGGGCGGTGCTTGGTATTTCCTGAACTGATCTCAACAGAACAAAAACTTTCTCATTTTACAGCTGAACAGTCCACTACAAGATGACTCTGAAAACATTTGAGGAGAGAAATAGGCATTACAGTAACAGAATATTGATTAATATTTGATGAGTGCTGCCCAGTTTGACCGTTTGATCAGAGTTCGCGAGTGATTGACAGCTGCTCAGAGACGGCAGCTGGACACATGATTTTTTTTCAGATTACCTGTCTCGTGCACTACTTTCAAGATATAGTGACTGTTTTATAAAAAAAAAAAAAAAAAAACTTATTTTTAATCATATTTGTTCTAATTCTACCCACTGCAGCTTTAAATCTGACACTTAAGGCTTAATCTATCGTTAGTTAAGGGACTTACTTAAAGGTGTTGCACAGAATCCCTTAAAAGGTTTTCTTAGTTAAAGTGGCAATCCTTAACATTTCAGTCCAGCATTCATTTTCTTCATTTATCGCCATAAACTCAGCCATGGTGCGGTTAAGATCGAGTCAGAAGTACCTTACGTTTTTTTTTCCTCACTTTGGTTACTAAAGTCTTTGCGCAACGGTTTAAACAGCTTATAAAACATATTAGACCAAGATTGGGAAAAGAAATGAAATACTTAAATGAACATTTTACGGAAACGTTAAGGAGAAGACTTAAGGGTGTTTTGTGCAACCTGTGGTTTACCGGTGCATGTGGTGAATTAATGAGACGGGCACTATGTACAGCTACAGCTGTGCGTAATGTTTGCACGTAATGACAGCTGCTCTGGCACTGTAGAAGAAATTGAAATAAATTGGTAAAATTGAGGTAATTCTTTGCCAGAGCAGGCAAAAGTATTGATATGCAAACGCATGATTTAGGGGCATGGCTATGTCTATTTATGGCTAAATATGAGAGTGTGCACCTAGTTTCACATTGAGTGACATTATTATTTATTAACAGTGGTTAAAGGCCTCGGTGGAACTCTTAACCACTCGTAATATTTCAAGAAAGGCATCCAAATGATAGTAAAAAGGATAATTGGAGTTATCTCGGTTCTAGCTGCCTACATTCAGAGAGCTGTATCCATCGAGAAACCTCCTTTTAATAGCACCATTATAAGTGCATGATTACTCATCATTAATGGAATGAGGTGGCAAAACACCAGTGAAAATTAGATTGACCAGATTAAAAATACACATTCATTAAAATGTGGCAATCTCTTCAGGGACTAGGCATTTTTAAAGCACTTTCATTGAGACCGCAGCGGTTTCAGAAGTTATGGCAACAAAAAAAAGATGAATTAACATATAGAAAAGAACCGGATGATCAATTGCACTGCAATGCAATTAGCGAGTTGGGTTGTATAATGCAGCACACCACGCTGTTCTTCCTCTGAGGCAATATGTGAGCTTTGGCTGAACTGTCATTTTCAGACACTTGAAAACATTTACAAAAGACTCCATCAAGTAAGAGGGGGGCACTTAAAGACCTATGATGAAAGCTGAGATCACAGCATTTTTCTTTTTTTGCACTGCCTAACAGAGGCAAGAAAACACACAATCTGCAGTATATGTCTGCAGTGCAGAAAGAAGTACACTCTAATATGTGCAAATTATTAGGAGCTAGAACAAACTGGGAACAACACTCTGCAAATATGGATTATTTCAAAGGAAGCTCATCTACCAGCAGCTTTCCAAGGGGTCATTGTGGTTAGCATAAAACAGAAGGCACTCTGCCATAAACACAGCTTCTATGCTGACTACAAGGTAAAATAACAAACTCTTTATAAACATTAAATAAATTAATCTTAACAGAACAGCTCTATATCGCACCTGACTCCAAAAACAAGACTTATACAATACAATAAGAACCCTTGCAAGTTAAAAAAGAGCTCTTCCTCGTCTCCAATTCAAAATCTTCCCAAACAAACACAACCTCAGCGCTGTTGTCTTGCACTTGAGGTGGTAAATAGTGGGCTGTTTACCAGCCTTCAATGTAACCTACTAAATTACCAACTGAAATCACATTTAGTCATTCCTTTTTGCAGTCAAAAATGATGTCAACTTGTTTGTTAAATTAATATTATCAGATTTGTATTATTGAAAAAGGAGAAGAAATGGTCTTACGTCATAGAGTCTGCCGTAGCCTATACTTCGTTGCTACTGTTGTGGCTGCAAAAACGGTGGATGTATTGTTTACAGCTTCACAACCCCTGTAAAATGACTAGCTTCACTATCAGAATTTGATACATTTGGTCCGATAACATTCGGAAAGTCTTGAAGAGCCCCACGTTTGAATTAATTCAAGTTAGCAGAAGTCCGGCGGAAGTCTCTGGTGCACATGTTATGGCCGTGGAGCATGCACGTTAATATTCTGCAAAAGTAGCGCACAACAGTGAGATAGTCAACAAGAAGTGTGGTATACACACTCACCGGCCACTTTATTAGGTACACCTTGCTAGTACCGGGTGGTCTTCTGCTGCTGTAGCCCATCTGTTTCAAGGTTCGACATGTTGTGCGTTCAGAGATGGTATTCTGCATACCTTGGTTGTAACGAGTGGTTATTTGAGTTACTGTTGCCTTTCTATCATCTCCAACCACTCTGCCCATTCTCCTCTGACCTCTGACATCAACAAGGCATTTTCGTCCACACAACTGCCGCTCACTGGATATGTTCTCTTTTTCAGACTATTCTCTGTAAACCCTAGAGATGGTTGTGCGTGAAAATCCCAGTAGATCAGCAGTTTTTGAAATACTCAGACCAGCCCGGCTGGCACCAACAACCATGCCACGTTCAAAGTCACTTAAATCCCCTTTCTTCCCCATTCTGATGCTCGGTTTGAACTTCAGCAAGTCGTCTTCACCATGTCTAGATGCCTAAATGCATTGAGTTGCTGCCATGTGATTGGCTGATTAGCTATTTGTGTTAACAAGCAATTGAACAGGTGTGCCTAATAAAGTGGCTGGTGAGTGTAATGTACATATGTAATCAACCCTCACCTGTGATTGGGTGTGGTTTCAGTGCCTTCAGCAGACACAAAGCAGAGAATACTGCTTATCTTTTCACGATTTTGAAACCTAATTTTATATGTACTTGCCAATTTGTTTTAATCATTCAAATTTGGCTGGGTGGTAAACAACACATTTTTCTGTGGTGTGACAAACTCAGAACAGCGCATCCTGGATATGTTATCACTCAATACAACCACTTAAACATCAAACAGCATCAGAGACAGCCTTTCGGGAACAAAGTGAAACTCAGATTAAATTTAAAACATGACTCCCGTGACACGCTCCAGACGGAGGCTGATCTGACATTAAAATGGCCTTCAAAGGTCTCCCGGCTCTGATGTGTTATACGTAATTACTTACAGGCGTTCTTTCTTTGTACTGTAATGAAGCCGACTGCCAAGCGCTCACCTAAGGAAAAAGTGGGGGAATCTTGACTGTGGTCACCGTGGCACAATTAGATGAAAGAACAGATTGTGCTCTACATCCGACGTTACAAAAAAACAATCCAGAGTGAGACGTTCGTACTTCACATCCTCTTCATATTTTCACCTGATAATGATGAAGCTAAATAGACATTAATAACAATTGTTTTCCACTACTTTTAAGACTGGTTTGTATGTGTATCAGAGATCCAAAATAGCCAAAAACAATACCGACTGCAGAGGTAGAGATAGCTAGAATACTGATGATAACGTTATCGTAGCTCCCAGACGCTGCTGCTAAGTTCCCTCAAGGACAACAGCAGAGAGAGACGAGGGGAAAAAAGTTATGTTGATGTATTAATACATAGATATAACCAATATACTTAACTGCTAATGTGATCATCTAATGGTGATAATTTTTTAATGGGATCACTGTATGGTATGTCTCTTGCATCAGAGTCTTCTAATCACTTAGTGATTGATTTATACGCAACTGTCAGTTCCCTTTCTTTGACTTTGTACGTGTACTGATAAAGTTTTAGGATAAGGCTGTCCAAGTTGTTTAATGATTAGAGTTTGGTATCATTTCCAGAACTTGTAAGGTGTCTGTCGCAGTGAGTGTGGAAGACTGTGAAGTACTGAAAGCTGGCATTTATCTGATTTTAATAGTAAATTGCTAATTTCAGCTGTTATCTAAGGCTTGTAATGTTTAGAAGTAGTTTGAAAAAGTTTGCCATATTTTGGTTTTTAGGTATCCAACCTAGGAGGTATCAATAAGCACAGTTTTGGCATGTGTACCCTCTTAGTAAAAGACAAGAGAATTTAAATCATTCATTGATATTTGCTCTGAAATACATACGTAAGATAATAGGACAAAGGAAACAGGTTTAGCATCACATTTGTGTGGAGAGATGAAGAGACTGCAACGTTAACTTAAACAAACAGAAATGATATATTTCCATCATGTTTTCTACATGGTTTTCCGCTCTTTGAGGTTTGACTGGAGTGCCACATCATCTCGTTGGGTCTAATGGCCCAACTGGAGAATTAGCGCCACAGACTTGTTTATCTCAATGTGTCTGAAATCCTAATTTTCGTACAGTAGCGGATGGAAATGCAACTTATTTCACATTTTCTTTTGCAGATTTCTGGGAATTGCGTTAAGATTTGTTTAGCTTTGAATGCAAAACTGACTATTCTTTAGATTAGGAGTAGGGGGCGAGCTTTGAGAGACACCAGAACAGGTAAAGAAGTGAAATGTAACGAAGCAGCTGACCATCTTTCTTCCAATTTCTTCTTTGTATCTGACAGTGAGGACTAAATATAGTCACTGTATGAGCTAAAGGGGCAAGAACAAAGCATATAAAGAATTGAATTTTCACTGAGGCTTCAAAGAACAAGTGCTACTTGGTCACGTTTGCTACCCTGGATAGGAACCCTGAGGATGACGCAACGAGGTAGAAAAAACAAACGGACTGATGGACTGAAAAAGAAGATAAAGCAGAAAACAAAGATGAAGACGATGGTGATTCATTCATAAAACATTTGAACGGGAGAGTGGCAGAAGAAGAGCTTTGTAGGGGGTTTCTCTATTGGCACGTTTTATCTGCTACAACTGAAAATGATCATTTTTCCACTTTTTTAAGAGATTTTTGACCTTTAACCTTTGGCCTTCGACCAGCTTTAAGGAACCATTAGTAAAAAAGGCATAAGCGAAAACGAAAGGGACATAAATGTTAATTTATTATTGGGATTTAAAGTGGCAATAGTCACGTTTTTTTGCTTTACCTTATCATTATGAAGTACATGTTGATTGCACAATTTATGGCTATAGAATAATGACACCATCAGCATTTAGATTGGTTCCCTATAAGTCTCGATTTCACCATGCAATTCTGTCTGCCTCCGGGTTGCGATCACACAGGAAAATGAAGGCTTGATTTACGGCACAAAGGAAGAAGATAGCGCTTGAGCTGCGCCTACTTATGAAGTTGATAAAATAATAACACAGAGGCTCCAAAGTCTGAACCAAAAGGGCAAACTCTTTATTGCTCCCACATTGTCAACGGCAGCGCAATACAGCTACACTCCTTCCGTTCTTACCTTTCACAATAAAAGCCCTGGACATATACACTTGCATCACTGCTTACAGTGAGCATTTCGTTAAGAGGCAACTCAACAAAATAGCTTACAGTAGCTATCCCCAGGTAGTGGAAATGGCGGACGGTAGAACAACCGGATTATTGTTTAAGT
The DNA here is from genome assembly GCA_916701655.1 of Sebastiscus albofasciatus. Taxonomy (NCBI): domain Eukaryota; kingdom Metazoa; phylum Chordata; class Actinopteri; order Perciformes; family Sebastidae; genus Sebastiscus; species Sebastiscus albofasciatus. The sequence goes on along the minus strand of CAKAOI010048705.1, from coordinate 71,823 downwards.
TACCTTTGGAAATTCTAGCCGGCAAAAGAGCCCCATTGATGGAGGACACAAAGAAGGTGAAGAGGGAGAGTGATAAAAAAAACGTTCTTTCTACTTAGCTACATCAGAAAGTAACAAAACCTGCCTACTTATTAATACTACCAGGTGTCTTACTCTGCCTTTATCATTGTACTGAGATCGGGGTTTCCAGTCCAAATTGAGATTCTTACGGTTGTTTCTTGCTTTGGACAGTTGCCAGGCCACTAGCGGTAACCATGTTCCTAAATGTTGGTAATTGCTAGGCTCTGAAGAAAACGAAGGGGCCGTTCACATTTTTCAGGACGTGACGACTGCGCCCAGAGACAAAAAGAATTCACCTTTTGGAACGGAGCAACGTGCATCGCATGTCATGTGACGAGGAACAACCAATCATAGCCAGCAAATATCTTTTCTTTCTTCCATAAACATGGAAAAGTATACATTTTAGTGCAGTCCCACGGACAACATCCGGCCGAAAGTTCAGCCAAACTGACACAGAGAAATCGAGTGTAAAGCTACTGTGAGGGATTTGCGGTGATGGAAATCCATTTTCCAGTTTTGGTTGCTTAGCAACGGCAGGTGCGACAGGAGCGCAACCTCCCAAGCACCTTGAATAAAAAGGATGAAAGCGACACAGCTGGCATCTTCTACGCGTTTTAGAAGCAACGTGAACGGCCCCTAAAGCGATCTAGTTGCCTTTGCGACAGCGGCGCCAACGATAATACCACTTGGAAACACAAGTGAAAGCTGAAAAGTTGTCAGTTGCCACTTTAATGATGCATGCAATTTCTTGGTTGTTGAATTTTAACATAATTAACCAACCACTGTGTACTGTATTAACATTTTATCCACTGAGTTTGAGCATTTTAATGAGCTCTATTACTTTGTTTTTTATTTTTTAACCTTCAATTAATCCATTTAAATGCCATTGTGCTTGCTTGTGTTTCTATTAATTGAGTCTATTTGAATATAGTTAAAGTTAAGTCTACTGTTAATTTTCCAGAGTAAATGAGTATTTGCCGAAAGTCTTTGGGTGAAAACACAGATGGTGCTTTTCTAATTCAGGTCTAGAGAAGTCAGTTCTTTCTGCTTGTTCATCCAACTCTGAAAATAACATTGCCTTGGAGGCAAAACTATGTTTGCAGCCTAAATCATTTGCAACAACCACAACAACAGTTCCATTTCAAAGAGAACTCTTGTTAACTAGAGAGACTACATTGTACCTTGGAATCCGGCCAGCAGGGAGCAGGGTACGTGAGAAGAAGGGAGGCTCTGAGAGGTAGACAGTTAGTCACTGGATGAGTGTCTTCGAATCCCTGGTTGTTTTAATTAGAGCTCTGTACTAGTTAGCATCGACAGGCTAATTCTTATCCACCTTAGAGTGAGGGCTTGATGGGGGCAACAAGCGAGACAGTAATTCTCTCACCGTACTGTCATAAAATCTTCATCAGGGCTGGTCAGCAAAGATTTCCCTCATCTCGACACAATAGAGAGAGTTCTTGACAAGCTTGTGAAAGAAATACATGAAAAAAGAGAGAGAAAATATACAACCGAGCAGCGCAAGACTGACAGAAGCTGCCGGGTAAGACGGGATCTATGAGCGTTAACCCTTGGACGGAGGAAGTGTTAGTGTAGCCTGTCTTCAATTAAACACAGAACCCTTGGGCTATTTTGGAAATGTCAGATCAATTCCATATTTACTGGCACACAGCCACTCCTCTCCTTTGCTCATCTGTTGTTGTTGAACTGCTGCTGAGAGCAAAGGTATGGTTGAAAAAAAAAAAAAAGAAGATTTTTCTCGGCTGTATTCTGAATTTACTGCTTTCACAATGTTGAATCAGAGAAAATATAGTAAGTTGTGTTGGTTGTACGAGCTTACACCGGTTTGATTTTATGCCGATCGGTTAAACCGGCGCCGACCACTAGGGGCAAAGTAAAGAGGTAGTCTACAACCTAAACACTACACCATAATAATGCTGTACAACAGGACATCGACTGTAATTCTCTTGCAGAGAGGCTTCAAATTTACATTTTATTTTGTAATTACTGTTTAACACCTGGCCGGACTGCCGACCACAGTTCGCCCCAGCGCCAGGAGTTTTCAAAAGCATGACTTCTCATTTATCTTGTCATCAATAAAATAGAATAGAGTGCAATGTTTGGAAATGTTGCTGCCTATTTTAGTAGCGCAGCTGCTTTTGTTTCCACACAGACAGTGGAGACAAAGACAAAAAAGAAAAGCGAGAGAGTGAGGGGGGGACTGCAGAGATCTGAGGACCCGAGCAGGTGTTGAACAAAGAGATGGAACACAGAGTGAAAAGCCACGGGGGCATGAAAGATGTGGGACCAAAGACAACGGGGAGTGACCTCTGTTGTACTGCGGACACAGGGACTGCAAGAGGCTGGAGCAGAAACACCACTGCATCAAAAACTGTCCCGACTAAAACCGCATTGATAACATGTACTACATGTATCACCGTGTATCAATGATCTAAATGCCTCATTTGTTTTAGCATGTTTAACTTTTGCAGGTTTTCACACCTTCTATACATGCTATTAATCAGAGGTGGGTGTTTTGCAAGTCACAAGCAAGTCTTTGCACTCAAGTCAGGACTGACAAGTCCAAGTCAAGTCCCAAGTCCTAAACTTTTGAGTTTCAAGTCCTAAATAATTCATTATGCGCTCTTCTCCAAATGTAATGCCATTTTAACGACAGCGCTCAGTAATGTAATGTAAGTTCTTCATGGTTTTCTCTTGCAACTTGATTGGGTGCTGGTTCAAACTAGGGCTGTCAATCGATTCAAATATTTAATCGTGATTAATCGTACACTTTTTATCTGATCAAAATGTCATTTAAAGGGAGATTTGTCAAGTATTTAATACTCTTATCAACATGGGTGTGCGCAAATAGGCTTGCTTTATGCAAATATATGTATATATTTATTATTGGATAACACAAAACAATGACAAATATTGTCCAGAAACCCTCATTGTACTGCATTTAGCATAAAAAATACGCTCAAAATAATAACATGGCAAACTGCAGCCCAACAGGCAACAACAGCTGTCAGTGTGTCAGTGTGCTGACTTGACTATGACTTGCCCCAAAACTGAATGTGATTATCATAAAGTGGGCATGTCTGTAAAGGGGAGACTCGTGGGTACCCATAGAACTCATTTTTGCCATTAACATCTGAGAAAGTAGACTAATATGGTTTGAGTCAACAGATAGCTGTACTAACCTTTGGTGTTGACAATCTTAGAGGTGAGCTCCAGAGTCTCGATGTCCTCAGATCCAATGTTCTCCAAGGTGATGGTCAGCTGCTGCGTCTCTCCGTTGAAAAGCTGGACGGACACGGTGCTGGACAGCTCCTCTTTGGACGTTGGCTGAGACGTGTGGGCTGACCTGTTTAGGGTTAGTGGAGGAGGGAGAACTTTTCAGTGAAGATAGAAAGGAAAATGTGCTCTTGCTTTTATTCCCCTTAAGGGGTCAATATGAATTAAGATTTCTAGGAAAACAACTCAAGAGATATCAGGCCTGTAATGGCAAAGGCGAGTTTGATGCGGCTCATACTTCGATCACAATTTGAAGAACGATTCTTCAGGCATTAATCTTGTTGATGGCTTTTTTCCCGCAGTGGGGAGTCTTGCTGCATGATGGGATTTGCCAGAAAATCTCATTTGGGTTGTAGTTGAAATGTGTAACATGTGATGTGTGTCCATTTAAGGATAAGTGTAACCAAATCATACCTGGGATAAATGAAAATACATCACTCAACACTGGCCACAAGCCTTTTTTCATATGTTATGAAGAATGATCAGTGGATCGTGCATGGTATTGATGAAAGACTCACTCCGCATACACTGGGTCAATAGGGCTGTCAACAAATATTCTAAAGTCAATTACATATTCAAATTGTAAGAAAAAACAACAGATATTCAAATATGAAAATAAATATTTGATTGTGAAAAAAAAAAAAAAGCAGCACTACAGCGGCTGTCTGCCTCGTGAGCACTGAATGCACAGCGTCACACAACGTCACTTTCATTCAATGAAAATGAAATGTAATGTAAAATGAGGAGGTATCGTATAGATAACTCCTCGTTTCAACTTAATAAATCGTCCGTTTCTCGTCCATTGAAGCATGTTCAAAGCGAGCTACAGGAATAAATGGAAAAAAGGCGTCCGACAAAAGCACAGCAAAGTGCTGCGTCGCTTGCGGCCAGGTAGGACACGGTGTCGTGGACATAATGCGCAAAAACAGATTTTTGAATAGTTTGAACCTATGTGTTTTTCAGAACAAATATTTGAATGTCATTTTTGGACAGCCCTACGGGGGAATGATAAAATGTCTGTTTTACAGTACAGCAGATAGACTAAGCTTGCCTCATTGGTCTGTGTTACCGGTGTTACACAGTGGTCGGACACACACCAATTGCATTTCTTGCCCACCGCCCCCACCGTCGTTTTGCTTTTTTTACAGAAATAAAACCCATTTAGTTCATTTTCGCACATCAGTGCCGTGTTATCAATACATAATCATGCAACAAACACTAAAAAACTGAAAGTGAATGTGTCTGCTCCGTATGGAGTCTCAGCACAGAGTAGCAGGAGTCAGATTTCACACACGGGACGAGAGAGAGAGTTGACAGACAAGACGATGGCGGAGGATTTGGTGTCGAAGCGAAAAGCAAAAGCACCTATTTGGCCATATTTCTGATTTAAACTCAATGCTATAAGGAAACCATAACGTTAATGAGGTATTCGCCGTGAGGAGGACGGAACGGTCACAGCTGGTGTGCGGTGGAGCAGCGCAAGATGGAAACCTGCAGCCTTGCAGCGAAAGCTCTACTGGAGAGGCCAGACACACACAGCCAGTCACCCGAAAGTAAAGATCAAAGTAAGCGCTCTACACATATTGACCGTCATCTTTTCTTGTAAAATGTCCGGTGTAATCAGTAACACCGGTGTCGTCACAAGTCTATTAACCGGTGGGAAAATTTCCTCAACGTCACATCCCTATTATAGACGCCTGCCACGATGAATGTAATAGTAATTTAAAAGAGTAAATCCACACTGAATCACTGCTCAACTTTTCTTTGTGAGTTCAAACTGTGTCTTGTTGTACTTCTGACTACATCTCAGTCAGTGACATCATAACAAGGTTATTTTCATCAGCTGTCAAAAGCAAAACGTCGGCAGCTGATGCTTCAAGTTTTAAAAAGCTGCTGGCATCTGGTTTTGCAAAGTAATGCAAATACTGGAGCACAGGGCAAAGTACGAGATTATGAAAGATCAATGTGGGTGTTCTCTACGGCGTCATCACACCTCATTAGACATGCACATGTACAAAGCTTTAAAAAGCAACAGACGCTCTGCATGAGGCTAGAATTACAATGCCAGTCATCACCAACTACCTATACGGTAAATGCTCTGAGCCTTTTATAAATGTTAAGAGATAATTAAAGCTTATGTTCAACACGGATGTTAGTCATGTGAAAAAATAGAAGGTGTAAGAAAGCAGCTTTGTGCTGGATGCAAAAAGATATCTGAAATGTCAATGAGGCACCTCTTCAACTGAAGTCAAAGCTGAAGGTCTACCTGTGGACCCCAGTGAGAGCACCCATGAGACCACATACTGTAATGCATTTATATCCTATTTGCTTCATGTATCTGCCACGCTACTCTTCCAACACTGCAGAATAAAAAGATTTTCCACATCAAAAGCTGCTGAAGTGCAGTACTTACAGGCATGACCTAAATAGTGGATTTTAGAGCAGCTCTGCTGTCAGAATGATTTACAACACTCCAACAGGGTGCTTTACTAGTAGTAATTTAACCCATGATTTCTCCTCAAATGTTTCCTACTTTTACTGCGAGTGAAAATGTCATTTCACCTGACAGCATGTACATGGAAACAAATCCACCTGCTGTTCTGATGACTGCAGCCATTTCTGACACAGGACAAACTACAGTTTTGATAGAGGTTATGTATTTTAGGTGTTTGAGTTAAATGTGCGATGTTAATCAGCATTTAAACTCTAATTATGTGTAGAACACATAGACTGTATATAAGAAGTAGGGATGCTAATTTTTGAAAATTTTTCTTAACCGATAACCGACCCTCGTTAACCAATTATTAACCGTTAACTGATGAGATTTGTGCCCCGCATGCAGCGGTGCGCCAGCTGCAGTGTATGAGAACAACAGATATTCGTAGATGGGAGTAAAAGTCTCCACCGCACATTTAGTTTAGCAGGTTGTCAGCTGTGTGTCTGCCCGGCGTAACGATACTCCGTCTGCCCGGCATAACTTTAGTGAGTGTCCAACAAACAGTGTGTGTATTTGTGCTACGTTAGCAGCTCTAGCATTGCCGGAGGCTTCGTGCTCGCCGCCACCACCGCCGCCGCCACACACGTATTCTGCATAACTTTAGGGAGTTTCAGACAGACCGTGTGTGTGTGACGGCGGTGAGTATGAGGTTGTTGGTTGCGTTATAGCTGTGAACGTAGGTGTAGCTGTGTGTGTACAGTTTATTTGTCAGTGACTAAATGCTACGAAACTACAACTCCTCCGCTCCGCTCAAGCGAGCTGGAGAGACATCCATGGAGAGATCGGCTCAATGTCTGTTAAAGGTTAAACGGTTAATTATTAACATCCCTAATAAGGGGGGGACTTAGTCACCATGACGTCACACATTGGTTTGTGGACTGCAGTGTTGAAGCCTCGAGTTCAGCATTTTGGCCAACGCCATCTTGGTATTTGGCTGTTGCCATCTTGGTTTTTTGCAACCAGAAGTGACAGGAGACGGTGGAGCTGAGTACAACCAAATGCTGAATAAGACATTTTTAGGCAACCAAAATGTTACAGTTAATGTCATGCGGCGATTTTCGAAAAAAAATCAATTAATTCCCAGTGATTATCGAATAGTTTGCTTGGAATGCACATCCATAACGGTAACGTCTAAAAGTCTGACTAGTTTTAAGTTAAACAAACTTCTGCTCATGGGTAAATACCTGGTCATTAATTTGGCATCTGAGGGTTTAAAGTATGTAGATTATCCTGCATCATTCACATGATAGGATGTGTGTGTGGAAACACACCCAAATAGGCCAGTGGCTCTGCTGAACATTTATCTTTTGTTACTTGCTAGGAAATGGAGTATCAACACTATCCAAGAGCAGTCTGTGAGTAGCAGGACAGTGACACATTTTTCATTGCTTTGGCTCTGTACTCCGGCACAATGGATGTGAAAATGAAACAATAGCTATGAGGTTAAAGTGCTGACGTTCAGCTTTAACACAGTTTGAGGGTGTTCACATAAATTGTGGGTGAACAGTGTAGGACTCGGTGCCCTTTTATATTTTTACGGCCGAAACGGTGTAATGTTCTTGTCCGTAGAGTCGGTCGTCCGACCTCAACTCAATTGAGCACGTGTTTCACTTACTGATGACCAGAATGAGGCCAAAAGGTGTGAATAGGAGCAAGTGACTGCAAAGGTTTTGTACATTTAATAGTTTTATATAAAGAGACAGATCGCCCCAAATTCAAAAATACATATTTTCCCTCTTACCTGTAGTGCTATTCATCAATCTAGATAGTTTTGGTGTGCGTTGCTGAGTGTTGGAGATATTGGCTGTAGAGATGTTTGCCTTCTCTCCAATATAATGGAACTAGATGGTATTCAGCCTGGAGTGCTCAAAGCACCCAAAAAATACATTTGAAAAACTCAACAGCAGTGTCTCTTTCCAGAAATCTAACCTGGTTACTCGAGGTAATCCACAGACTTCTTGTGAGTAGTTTCATGTAGGAACTATTTTCTTTCTACCAAACTATACCCGCCAACCATAACACCGCGCAGAAGGAAGCGTGCATCGACTCATGGACGGGAGGCTTGTGTTTAAGTACATAGCTAACCGGTACTGCTAGCTCATGGAGCACCTCTGAGCTAGCTAACATTACAGCTCAGCTGAGACGGGTGCCATTAATGTTTACATTTTGCACTGTCACGAGCACGCAAGATGCACGCTTCCTTCTCCGCAGTGACTTCTGTTGGCGGGTGTAGTTCAGTAGAAAGAAAAATAGAAAATAGTCCCTACATGAAACTGCTCACCAGAGGGTCTGTGGATTATTTTGAGAAACGGTTTCTCGATTTCTGGAAAGAAACATTGCTGTTGAGCTTTTTAAAATGTTTTTATTTTGGCGCTTTGAGCACCGCAAGTGAGTGCTGTCTAGTTCTGTTATATTCGAGAAAAGGCAGACATCTTTACGGCCGATATCTCCCAACACGCTGCAACTCACACCAAAACAATCTATATTGATAAATAGCACTATAGGTAAGTAACCTGACCCACCAGATGGTTTGTTACACAGAACCATCTGAGAAGACGTCATTGTAAACTGTTTGGAAAAGGGCAGGCACTTTCAAAATAATACTTGGCAGGTGAATGAGTGAACCATCTGTCAATCAAACTCGTGCTGAAGCCAGTCGGGAGAAGAGCGAAAACATCCTTTCCATCGAGAAAAAGCCTTCAGTGCCGTTCTTTGCTATTCTTTCAATGAAGAAATACTCTCCACTTCTGATATAACTGATGCTATTGCAGCATCTACGCTAACATCTTCAGAAGCCACGTTGTTTTGAACGGACAGACGCCTCTCCGTGTCGCGTCTCACACACACCTAAACCACATCCGTAGATGCCAGCAGCTCCTCACAGGATGCTGATTGGTCCAGTATGGCTTACTGGACACAAACATATTACTTGAAGTCTCACAAGATGGATTTTCGTGTGATATGTGATCCCGTGATTCTCGTGTGATCTTGTGATATCGCAATAATTCAGCTTTTTTTGGAGTGAACTGTCCCTTTAAGTGTGTCTTCATACATTTTATAAATTTGGTCCCATTGAATCAGTTTATCTGATGTGAATGTAAACAACCTCAAATTAAAGCTGTGAGTAATAATAACCATGAAAATACACAGATTCAGAGAGTTTCTGACCGTGGTAGTGATGTGCTGAGCTGGAGACGAGGAAGGGAGGGAATGACCTCCACCAAACAGCCACTAGTCTTCACACTAGACAGGCCCTCCAACAGGCAATCGCTGGTCACACCAAACACAGACGTGTGGTAACCTGTGTTCAAATGCAGAATATAGGAAATGTTTAGCTTCAGTGGATGAAGAACAGAAGCTGTAGAGTTTGTTTCCGACACAGCAGTGTATGCAGCAGAAATCGCAGTTAACCAGCTCATTTGTTTGTGCAACATCTGAGCTCTGGAATAGGCTTTCAGACAGACTCACCATTGACAGTGATGTTGCCAGCTGTACGTGGGACGCCAACCAGAGTGACGGGGTACAGGCCAGACTCTGCAGGCAGGGACAGCGCAGCAGGCAGGGATTCAAACTCCACACCAGATGTCAGCAATCCCTGAAAACAACATAACATAGAATGGGGCATGATTACAATATGCATGGAGAAGCAAAACCTTTCATTAAAAGGATAACGGACGGAAGAGTAAAATTAATTTTAAATCAAAATTTAGCTGAGATAAAAAAGATGAGATGATGAGAAAAGTTTATGTTCCACTTGTAAATCTGGTTCAGCAAGAATTAAAGTGTAAAAATGGAATTTTTCCATTTATTGGGTTTTGGATTATTGCAGAAAATAAGGTCTGTAGCAGACACACCTTTATGATACTTACATGTTTTGTTCAGCAACATTGACGTTTAGTGGTCTCATTTAGCCACTTGTTAGCAACCGCCTTTTTTAATAAACATAAAGGCTTCAAAATTCACAAGTGCGGTATTTATATATCTTATTTATATTTTTTATTTTGGGATATTTGACGTATTTTATGTGGTAGAACAAAACCCATTCAAAAAACCCACTGACTTCCAAACGAGGGAACCAGAAGTGCTAAAATGCGAACTCATTTCTGGGTTTTAGTACTCATTCCTGCACCACACTATAACAATGTTTTCCAATGTTTGGTACATTTGTCAGATTTTTCAAAAAGCCAAAAAAAGAAACACAATTGTTTCAAAACCAATAAAAACTGACTACGAAACTTCTACAAACAATCAAATCTCTCAGTTGTTATTTGACTGTTTGTGCACCGCATGCTAACACAGCCTTTTCAAAAAGCAGACTGATGTGTAGCCGTCTGGTTCTCCAGCAACAGTTTAGTGTGAAGCATCTCTCCAACTGCTTCAAGTGATTCATCATCTTAATCTTCCCATGACGTCTTGAAGATTAAATCTCTGTCAGCATGAGATGGCCGTTTCCATTGGAGAAAATTGCTCTCCATGGTAAATAGCCACTTGAGCCATGTGTGCCTGTGAAGTGATTGAAAATAAGTCCTACAGATCACAACATAGAGGGAAGAGGGATATGACAGGTTTCAAATTTAGCAGTCCAAATTCCCACTGGGCGTTGTGGAGACCAGAGTATTCCAAGCCAAGGATTTTTTATGCACTGGGAGATGTCGAGCTGGCTGTCCAGAGGGTAGTTCTGAGCCTTTTGATGAAAGTTTTTGTAGAGGATTCAAAAATACCAATTATATAAAAGAATTGCTCAACAGATAATTGTGGTTTCTTTCAACTTGGGTCCTTTTTTCACAGTTTGGACCATCATCTTTAGTTATGTTAATATTATACTCACCAAAGTAATTGCTGAGATCTGGGAACAAGGCCAGAAAATCAGACAGGCTGTTTCTTGACCTGTCAGACTTCTTTTTAGCTATGTCAGCGCATCCCCACATCTCAGCAATTAAATTGGTGAATAATACTGCATTATTATCGCTGATAGGAAGGAAAATGAAAACTTCACATTTCAAAACTATTAAAAATAAAACCCAGGTTGCAATAAAGTCCCGAGAGAGCAAACAAGACACTCTTGTTGACATGCTGTAGTGATGTCACCATCTATCGCCGAGCACCATATTAAAGGGCAGACGCAATGCAGTTTATTCTCCACTATGTAGAGAGATACAATGGTATGATCATAGACTGTATATAAAATGTGGAAGTAGTCACCGTGACGTGACCCATTGGTGTGTGGACTGCCATTTTGAAGCCTGGAGTTCGGCATTTTGGCCGTCGCCATCTTGATTTTTTGCAACCAGAAGTGACACGAGAGGGTGGAGCTAAGTACAACTGAACGCTGAATAAGACATTTTTAGACGACCAAAACGTTACAATTAACTTTCATGAACTGAAAACACACTGTGAAAGGGTTAAAGTTGTAAGATGAAAACACGGACAACTCCCAGATTGGACAACGCCATGGTAGCGACCTGTCAATCACAAGGTAGCCACGCTCTAAAGCATCCCCTGCTTTATGGTCTATTTGACTCTAAATGGGACCATAATTTACTAAATGAATATCATGCTGTATTGAAGAAGACTTGAAACTAGCAAATGAGACCATAAACTCATGTTTAGAATGTTTACTGAGGTAATAAATCAAGTGAGAAGTAGACTCATTTTCTCATAGACTTCTATACATTTGTCTTCCTTTTTGCAACCAGAGGAATCGCCCCCTGCTGGGTGTTAGAAAGAATGCAGGTTTAAGGCACTTCAGCATTGGCTTCACTTTTAAGATCTGAAGGTTGCCCACTGGCTATAATAAGGGAAATAAATGTATATGATACCTTTACTGTTCTAGTAAAGATAGTTTCTTCATCACGAGTGGTACTTTCCCATACATACAGCAACATTACTCACACTTTGTTTAACAAATCCAAATGCCGTTTCTCAAATACACTAAGTTAACAGCACAAAGGTTGCATGCTGACTGACTGAATGAGGCCAGTTCAGCAACGCAGCAGAAGTTTCATGCAGAAGTCACTGGCAAAAAAACACAGGATCATCCGCAAAAAAAGTTTAACCAGACTGCAACATGATGTCATCCAGCAAGGCACTGTGATAGCTAATCAAATACCTGGTGACTTACTTCGTAACGTGAATTAGGGTTGGGCGATATGTTAAAATTTGCCAGCCTGTCATCGTCAACCCAACAACTGGCGATTGCCATTATATTATAATGCGGCAAACATTGTAAAACGCACTTCATTCAAATTCGACAGAAACAAAATTAAATTCACCAAAACCATCTGGGTTAAGTCTTTCCAACAATCACCAATTCTGGTTTGGTCGAAATAAACCCTTATTTCACAGAGTTAGATGTCAAACTATGCCGGCACTGTACATTGCTTTCCCCCGCTGTATCTCTCTCTGCCCACTGAACGCAGATCTCGTTCTTCGAAGGCAAACCATTAAATTAGCAAAATAAAATGACACACATCGCCCAAACAATCGGCCCAAAAAAAACAACCAGCGATGTACTCATCCAATTATTGATAGCCAGGATATTCGTCTAATCGCCCAACCCTAACGTGAATGGCATATTATTTATATTATAATTTATATTTCAGTCTGGACCAAAGTGGTGGACCAATCTTGAGGCATAGCTACCATTCCTTCTCCATAACATTAAGAGCCCAGTTTACTACAAATCAAACTTGTGAACATTAGAACAGTGATATGTTATTTATCATCTTACTTGTTTACTTATTATTATATTTAGTGTAAGCGCTCCTCCTGCTTATTGTGTCACTGTACAGTGTACATAATATCCACACTTTACTGTCACAGACATTGTGGTCATGCTATTTGTTGTCTGTACTGTCATGCTGTCTGTTGATTGTTGTCTCTCTTGTCTCTATGTAGTGCAGGCTCTGTTTGTATCTGCATATTTAATTTTTTCATTGCTTTTATCGTTGATTTTATTTTCAATGGTTTTATTCTTAACGTCTGTGTTTTAGCTTAGATGAAAATTAGCTGGCTAATTTTCTGGAAATGTTATCAATAGGCACCGTCCCTGTCAAATAAATTAATAAAATATAAAAAACAACAACATTGCCATCCGTAGAGCAACATTGCTATCATTGCATCATTTATAACAAATCACTGCAAAGTCCTGATAACTCTGGTATCTCTTAAAGGCTGCAGGATCTCAATAGACTATAACAGAAAAATGTTTTATTAATGAATACAATTGAAAGACACAGTGTATGGTTGTCACATTGGTTGCAGGGACAAAAATAGGCCACCTCAATCACCTCAAGCCTCATTTGTAGTCAGAAAAGCCCTTCATGTGGCTTTTTTTCCTTGAATGTGCACTCATGCACCCCTCAGAACAAGTTTATTTACATTCCCAGTACACACTGCCTGGTTGCACGAGGCAGACTGAGGTGACGTAATGACTGCATCAATCCCTAACAGCAGACACTACCTCACTAGAGGGAAGGCTGCCGAAGAGAGCTGAGCCTCTGAGGTGCCACGGCCGTGATTTAAACTCTCCTTGTGTTCACGTCGGGGCATTTATTCCCTTTCATTGGGTAGCAGAAGTATCCGTGTTAACCTATTGGAAATAGTTCATTTGCATTCAGCCTTGAAAAGGTTAATTAGCCTGTTTCACTAACAATAACGATCACAGCATGTGCATTGTATTGTTGACTTCATTGTACAACAGTGACAGTGTGTAGAAAACCTTTTGTTTTGCTTTAACTTATTATTATTATCGCTATTTATGATTATTTCTTTGTTATGGCACATTATTACACATATGTTAACAATAAAAAAAGGCATGCAGAGAAAGCTAGAAAAAATAAGAAACACAGACTGAAATAAAACTCCAGTTATAGCAGGTTCTCCATCATACATATGATATATAGTATGTTCTCGCTCCATTATTGAAGTAAGTGATGAGTCCATCTGTACCGCAAATAACTCCGCTGACCTGAGTTCAGTAAACGAGAGACAAAACTAAAAGCAACGATTTGTCATTTAAGAGGAAAAACAAATAAATATTCCACACTTGTTTGTGAGGAGACAGGAGTATCGGACGGTGACCCCTCTGAAGATGACAGGGTGGGGTAGGAGATCGTGGTGAAAAAAAAAAAAAAGCACCACTTCAATAGAAAATCAATAAAGCACAAAACAAAGCTGGGTATTAGTGCTGAAGTCGTGTGGTGACTGAGAAGGAGCGCCCGTCTTGCCAAACTACAGGGTCACCTTGGTGACGAAAGATGGAAAAGTGACCTTGTGTGTGTTGTGTGTGCGCTCCAGAGGGCTGGTTTATGTACAGCGGATAGATGGTTTGCACCGGTCTAACGGCAGTCACTTTGTCTGGGTTACAGAGGAGCTCTTGCCAGCTTGCGTCACCCTGTCTGCCTCTACCTGCGTGACTCTACAACACCACCTGAGGTTCGCAGCTGCCATAGAGCTGTGGCGGGCTTCAACCTCCATCTGCGACCTGATCAATTCACCTGTAAGGTGGGAGGAGTTAATGATATCCTCGTCACTCTTTGACCTTGTCCTTTTGATTTTTTTCTGCCTCACAGTGACTCTGCAAACAGGCAGCTCATATGTTGTGAGATGGACTGTAACTCGTTGAACTTCAGATGGCACTTTAATTGAGTGCATACGCCAAGAAGGTTCTTCAGGCTTTTAGAAATTTTGGGCCCATAGAGCGCTCTCATTAGAGTCCTTCTCTTGCTGAGCGGACTGACTTCCAGCTGACTCCTCACACACACGACAGCCATAAAAATAATTTTTGACACGGCTCTTCAGAACATTTTTGTGACACAACAAAACTTCTTCATTGTTTTTTATTTCTTTTGTAATGTCTTTTTGGACCCAATTCTGACTGGGACTTTTACTCCAAAATTGCTGTAGAGCCCAGCAATATTCCTGGGGACTTGGCTGCAACTATCCTTTGTTTTCATAATCAATAAACAATTGTTGATTGATTTTTTTTTAATAATAGCTTTGTCTATAAATGTTAGAAAATAGTAAAGATTTATTCCTACTGGCTACAGTAATCTATGATCTTCTGTTCCAGAGGTCTGTCTGTGAGACACAGGTTGTTTTAAATTACATACATATACTGTAGTTATTGAAGATTTAATGACATCTGAAGACCTTTTATTTGTTGATTTACTTATTTTAATAATTAGTTTATGGTTATTTCCTTGTGTACTAACATTTGATGTCTATATTTTTCTTTTATTAGCTCCGTTCAATCTGCCATTTATGTTTGATAAATCTATTTTTTTTGGAATACTGGCCAAGAGTGAGTCTTAGGAATGATGGGGGGTGAAAGGGTAGAGGGGAATATCCAAGGTGACCAAAGATATTCAATTTACAATTATTTTAAGCAACAAATCCTCACATTTGAGAGGCGGGTAACAACAAATGTTTGGAATTTTTTGCGTGATAAATGACTTGAATTGTTGCTGTTGTTGAAATTTTGTGTTGATCCACTAATAAATAAATCAACAAATCATTTTTGCACAAATGTATGTCAGTAAACTTCACACAGCAACTTTACAACCAGTGTTCAAAATACTCCGCAGCCTTCAGGGGAGCCCCATTTTTTGGGGGTGGGAAGGTTTTGTACACATGCAAACGCATACATGAAATTATAGCGTTGTCATGATGTGTCCAAATTAGGGCCGTCAATCGATTAAAATATTTAAATCGTATGATTGTCCATAGTTAATCGCGATTAATCGCAAATTAATGACATTTTTTATCTGTACAAAATGTACCTTGAAAGGAGTTTTGTCAAGTATTTAATACTCTTATCAACATGGGAGTGGGCAAATATGCTGCTTTATGCAAATGTTAGTATATATCTATTATTGGAAATCAATTAACAACACAAAACAATGACAAATATTGTCCAGAAACCTTCACAGGTACTGCATTTAGCATAACAAATATGCTCAAATCATGACATGACAAACTCAAGCCCAACAGGTAACAACAGCTGTCAGTGTCAACTCATTTTCACTCAGCACAAGTTTGGAGTGTTATTTAGCCTCCTTCATGACAAGCTAGTATAATATGGTTGGCACCAATGGATTCCAAACACCAGCTACAATCGTAAAAGTGTAAGTTGTGTAATTGTGTTAATGAAGTTTTTGGTGTTAAAAGGAATTTGTGTTAACGCGATAATAACACTTTAACTTTGACAGCCCTAGATCAAATCTAATCTTGTAAAATGTTGTTCTTGGCGCGAAACTTGAATGAATACAGTTAGCCCTGCTATTAACATCACATAACATAATTAACATAAACAAATGCACAGAGACAACTGGCTGGCGATTACTCCTCCACTTCAAAAACACATTCCAGATGTTCCAAACTGGAGGTCGCCTGCATTTCCTGTGTCTGTAACAGCGTGTGGCGTTATCAGACGAACGCAGGGCGGCTAAATCAGCCAGCGAGACCTGTCCAAGTCTATTTGGCATCGGCTTCCAAGACAGCCGCCACAATTAAGAGGCCCCTGTCTCCGTTCACACTCTGCCAGGAAACTTTCACGGCAATTTGTTCTCGACTTTCCAAATAATTAAAGGCAACATCACTTTTGACAGGTAGTACATTGCGTGAGATTCCGTGTGTGCCGCTGAAAGTAGGCCTCTCCCTGCTGGCCATTTATTGAGCCTGATGATTGCTTTGCATCCCACATCACTGCATTCATAAACAGACACAGCAGTGAGTGGGAAGAATGGCATTTTATTGGTAATCTTTTGCACGTTTCAACCTGATAGAGTGACTCAACTGGTGTGTGTTTCAAGGGAGTGACAAAGTCCATAAATTAGAAATGGCTGTTGCAGAAGCGTAGGTATTATACAATACGATTCAATTGAACTGTCTGATGTCCTCTCTTTTCAAACTTTATTTAGCACAGAGAAAAGGAGAGTGAATGGCCTTATGCCTACTTCAATATCTGGTCTGACAGGATAGTGTGTGAAACCATAAAAGTAATAGCACTACAGAGGATGTTTCTCTCCCTGGTGATGTTTTCTTACTGTCAGGAGCAAGAAGAGTTTGTTTTCACCTTCTCATACAATCATTACGGTAGTAAACTGTCAAAAAAAACTTTTAAGGGGCCTTAATTAGGCTACCAAGGGTGACGACAAAACATTATCACTTGCCCTGTTGCAATTGTTAGGTGGGTGCAGAGGGACTGTTTGTATTACTACTGCAAGAAAAGCAACCTCCTGTTTTCACAAAGCTGTGGTTAGATTAGGGCTGTGTATTGGCAAGAATCTGGCGATACGATACAATACGTATTATGATACAGGGGTAACGATTCAATATATTGTGATATGTTGTGATACCATAAGTAAGAGTATATAATAAAAAATATGAAAGGTCCCATATTGTATATATGTGAGATTTTCATGTCTTTTATATTATAAAGCAGGTTTAAGTGATATATAAATACTGTGAAAGTATCAAAACGCTCAATCCACAGATAAATACACACGGCCCGTATTCAGAAACTGTGCGTTTGAAACAAACCGTTGGGATATCTGTACATTTGTGATGTCACAAATATACAATATTTAGACAATTTCACAGTTTTAAACATAAACATTCTAAATGTGTCCCATTTTTTTTTTCCTGTTGAAGTGTATGTGAATGACATCAGCTGACAGGAAGTAAACATGGACCCAAGCTGTTTCCTAGCAACGCAATTCCGTTGCCATTCCGATGAAATGCGCTAAAACGGAGCGTTTCTGATAGAGGGTGAATACAGGTATATTCAGACAAGACAGTATGAGAAAAATAATGTGTTGTTTGAACATTAAAGCATGTAAACATGTTCTCATAGAAACCCAAAATACAAGTATGAACCTGAAAATGAGCATGATATGGGACCTTTAAATCTAATTTTAGGAAAACATAGTATGTTGTAGTATAAAAAGACACCACCATCTGAGTAAAAAAAATGTGAAATGGCTACTATGGGAACTAACATCATTACACATGAATACAATTGGGCTCATTGGATCCACAAGAGTCTCAGCTTTTCAGTCATACCCAATTTAAATGTAAATCCAATTTTATTGTCAAATTGTACATAGCACAGCACAGCAGAAAGTGAAATTTAACTACTGGATTTTACCCACCCTAGTATATTAGGAGCAGTGGGCAGCTACTTTACAGCATGCGGTGAGCAGTTTGAGGGGGTCGGTACCTTGCTCAAGGGCACCTCGGCAGTGCCCAGGAAGCGAACTGGCACCTCTCCAGCTACCAGTCCACACTCCGTACTCCGGTTCCCAAGCCAAGCCCCCGCGGACTGAGCTACTGCCGCCCCCGAGTCAAGACTTTAGGGACCCCAGTATGCAGAAATATTCAAATACACCATTTTAGACTAGGAGATAATAACACATTTTTACTGCATGCAAAAAACTGCATAGTTTTTGTCCAAAACTGCCTGTGATTACCATAGACTGGGAATGTCTGTAAAGGGGAGACTTGTGGGTACCCATAGAACCCATTTTCATCCACATATCTTGAGGTCAGAGGTCAAGGCACCCCGTTGAATATGGCCATACCAGTTTTTCCTCACCAAAATGTTTCATACCTCTGCAGCGTTGTTCATTCTCTAGGTTTTCAAGTTTCATATGATGCCAATACCTTCACTCTAGCTTTAAAACTGAGGCCGCTACGACCTCAGAAAGACAGAATAGCGGATGGGGCCGCCGGCGGGCCGTCAGATTTTTAAGAGGTTAATTAAAAATCGATGCAGCATTTTAGAGAATCGATACAGTATCGCAAAACATGATCTCATACTCATGTGTATCGATATTTTCTTACACCCCTAGGGTTAAATATCTCAAAAATTTTGATTTATCAAATATTGAAATCACTGATTCTCCTTCAATGCAGGTACATTTGAAGTTTAGGTGTAATAAATCTCACTGACCATGTTCTCCACACGCAGTTCGTACGGCATGGGATTGTAGACCATGAGCTGCACTTCACAAACATCTCCTTGAACCCACTGGAAGTCTGGTAAAAGAAAAAAAGAGACAGGAATACATTAAAATAAGATGTCAGTGATATTAAAACCCATTTGGAATTAATGAGCTGAGGAAAATACACCATTAGGCTCCATTGATATTACAGACCAAAGGCAACAGTCAGTGATAGATGATGTACATTTCTTTTAAGAAAGTCTAATAAAATGACAATTTTCCTGATTAGTTTTTAATTCATTTATAACCAAACTGAATCACCGAATGCTCACCCAGTACATATTACGCTTCAGTTAACCTGCACCCAGCTTCTTCAGAGCAATTATTTGACATTTTGAGATATACGTTTATTTGCTTTCTTGCCACTATTTAAATGTGAAGATCAAAATCACTCTCATATCTGCCAATTCAATATAAAGCTACAGCCAGTTAGCTTAGCTTAGCATAAAGACTGGAAGCAGGGCAGAACATTTAACCTAGCTCTGTTCAAAGTTTTGAAAAATCCATCTGCCATCACCCCTAAATATGACGGATTAACAATTTATATCCCATTTGTTTCATTCCTACATAAACCAAAATGTAAAATTGAAAATGTGTAGTTTTACAGGTTACTGATGTGCAAAACTAAGCTAATCCCCTTCAGGCTCCAGATTCATGTTTAGCGTACAGACAAGAGACATAACAGCGGTATCGATATTTCTAGGGGTGCACCGATACCAATATTGATATCGGATATTGGTCCGATACAGACAATAGACCGATCTGGTATCGGATACCATTATTTTAATAAATAACAATTCAAAACATTTCTATCTATGTATTTATTTTTTACATTTTGTTTTACAAAAGTTAAGAGAGCAATGTTTAAGTCAACCCTGATGTTTCCTTACACATAAAAGATAAAAGAATGATCACTTCCACACAGTGAGGCAGACAGCTTATTAATTAAACACTGGGATCAGTACTTGGTGTCTGCCAAAACTCAGGTATTGTTATCGGTATCGAGAATGAAAAAGTCGGCTCGGTGCATCACTAGATTTTCCTCATGTAACTCTCAGCAAGAAAGAAAAAAGCAAACTGTAATGTCCAACTGGAAACGGGGTAAAGAGCTGGTCTGGCTCTGTCCAAAAGAAACAAAATCTGCCAACCAGAACCTTTAAAGCTGCGTAATGAACACGTTTTATCTCCTTTGTTTGATTCATAAAAAAAAAAAAAATACATGCAGAGGGTTACGTGGCAGACTATTTCTCTTTTTATAATCATTTTTTGGGACATTTCATGACAGATTTGAACCAGTGATGTTGCGGTTTATGGTTGGCGTCTTAATTCCTAAACCATGGGGGGCGTCCCATACTGGACTATTTCTTGGCCCAGAGCGGTAACTTCCTGGAGTCTTGCCGTCACTGTGAGGTTGTCCGACAACCAGCTGAGACTCCAGGAAGTAACCACCCCCTGCCAAGAAATAGTCTGGCACATAGCTACACATATTAGAACCACAACCTGTCGTTTTTACACTTTGTACAGATTGCTTTCACACTTTTGTACAGATTGGACAGTGCCACAGCGGTTTATGATACTACGGGGGGAAGGACTTTACTACTCTGTAAAGTTATCACCACGGCAATCTTTTTTTTTTTTTCAACAGTCTTGCTGGAATGTGCGTTTGCGTGTATTTGATGAGCCAACATCAGGATGACGTTGCATTACACTCCGGCAAAAGTTGAGCAAGGTTCAACTTTTTTTTTTCCTGGAGCTCTCTGCATTGGCAACCCCACTGCGTCAACAAAGTGGCCTCATTGAATTGATTAATTTTTTGTCACGCATGACTAATAATGCTCTCGGGGCAGAACGAGAGCAAATCCCCTGCAGCCAGGTTCCAAAGCATGTAAAAAGCCATCAGAGAAGAGTGGAAGCAGCATATTAATGCCCATGGTTTTGTAAGAATATGTTCCGTAATCACATGTGGGTGTAATGTGCGGGTGTACACATACTCTGAGCCATGTAGTATATATGCATTTGATATACTGAAACACATTAATCTGAATTGCTGGAGCTGTTAAGGGCATGATAGGACCTTTTCCATGGGTTAGTGTTAGTTCAGAGAATGACATTTATTGAGCTGTTGTTGAGATGAGCCAACAGCAGGGATAATGAGAGCAAATTATGTTAGGACCTAATTAAATGGACCCCAGAGAAATGTGAAAGGTAGAGTAGCGTTGAATTACAGGTGCTGTATTCAAGCAGATTTTATAAAGGTCCAAACAGCCTTAGATGAAAACTTTTAGAAAAAGCTTAGTATTACTTTTGAAAAAAAGAAAATATGAAGAGATTACAGCTCGGCACTGCAGTATCAATCATTCCTGAATGAGATGTTGAAAGGGTCCGTTAGATTGAAAAGCTACTTTAGTCCCACCGTAGCCATACCCATCTCCATTTTGAAATGTAACATTTTCTATAGTCCATTTGGAGAGTCCTTCGCTGTAAATATACTTGCAAAAGAGGGCCTGAAAATCCTACCTCAGACCCTGGCAGGAAAAGGGGGATTTCTGGAAGGTAAACTCCAGCCATGCACCTTGGGAAATTAAGTCAGTCAAAAGAAAGATATCTATGATATGAATGTCTGAAAAGCCCCACACAACCTCAGGTCTGGCTCACAGGCATGCTCGCATAGCCAGCCAATTAAGTGTGAAATATACCTCAGGAAATAGAAAAACAAAGTGGATTGCAGCGATCTTATTGGTGTTGCCTCAGTCTTAACTCCTCAAGTGAGATTCTGCAACAGATCTCCAAAGCACTTCAGCTGTTCGAAACCTCATTGTAGAAAGCAATAATGAATGTTTTGAGCCAACCTATGGCTGCACGGTTGTTTAAACACCGTTTGGTTCCTTAAAAGGGCAAATTATTTCATCAAACTGTCTCTCATGTGCTGTGAAAATCATCTTTTATTGACCAGAGACAGAACCGAAGATGTTTTCTCGTGTTACTGCAACCTACGGAGAAATGTTCTGTTAAACTATCAGCAACATGAATCTTGCATACTGAATAATAAATACACACTACGCCTGGGCATTGGAGCAAAAGTCATGCATGTGAAATGAAGCGGACCCGGAGCAGAAGGGAATGCATTCATACATGACTACAAGCCGAGCTTTGGAACTCGTTTGAAATTACGAGTCATTAGCGCCTCAGACGAAGACACGCTTCTGGAGGACATTTAGTGAATACTGTAAATCGAAGAATTTAAATAGCTCATATAAAGAAAAAACTAAATGCTGTATCTGTGTAGTGAGAGATTATGAATGTATTCTTGACTTTAGAAAAAGTTTGATGATGCAAGTTATCACTGTGACAATCATTTTATCAATCGGGACGTAAACTATAGAAATACAACACTCACATTACAAAGTAATCTACCAAACATGTGGGCCTTGCCGGGTGAATTGCATTGAGTTGGAGCAAAAGTTGAGCCAGATTAGGGGTTGCAACTGGTCTGGACATGTCTGGAAAATTTCTAAGGGAAGTTAAGCTTAAGAAATTTAGGAGAAAAAAAAAAAAAATCACAATTTCAATATAAAAATCGTATAGTCAGCTTACTTTGGGGGGGAAATACACATAAAAATACTAAGTCTCGTGGTATGTTTTGGTTAAAAGTATACCTAGGGTCAGTAAACTCATCCAATTAAAATTCAACTCAACTAAATTGTTGATTTTTTTCATTTCTGTTCAAAGAGTTTACAATTATATGTGCTTAGAATATGGTAAAAGGTTTGTTTCTATGTGCATATGACATGGTAAATACAGCCTGAACAAATAACCCCTATATTTCTATTTAAATCCTGTTATTTTCTCATAAATTCATGTTAATTCCCACAGAAAGTTTCCACCTTGCAACAAGGCAAGTTCGCCACACAACCTGCGGCTGTGTTTTAAAGTGCAGAGCTATTGTCAGTCTGAATGTGGAATAAAACTACGTTGCAGCAAACTAAAATGGCAATCTTTTTTTTTTTCCTTGACCCTTCTTGCTTACCATGGCTGTAATATAAGAGCTGGACACCAAGATATCAGACACCGAGATGGCAACCCAATCATCCGATTTCAAATTACGAGCACGTAAACCCAAAAAGTTTTCTCGGTTTGCTTCTACATTATGCGGCCCACTTGACATGCCCATTAGTATTTCCTGCCTGCTCAGTTTCGCTTAGCTCATAAAACTTTTAGGATCTGGAAAAGTTTTTTTGCAAATTAAAAATCCTAATGATTTAAAAACTCATAATACAGAATAATAATTTATCTTGTTTTGCCGTTGGAGGTGTCCTGTTGACTCTGTTTAATAGAGGTCTCTTTGATAATGGAAAAGGATTTTTCAGTGGGGTCCAGAAGAAGACATTGATTCATCTTGTTGCCTTCATTCTGGTTTTCAGCAAGTGTGACACGCCCGGCTGGTCTGAGGTCAGGTGACTTGGCCAGTCAGACCATTCCACTGTTTGACCTTCAAAACTCGGCACGTCTGGGATCACTGCCCTGCTCTGTTATTCTTGAAATTGGGGGACAATGTCTAAAAAGGCCAACGGGTCCTAGACTGCTCACTTACTGTGGATGTGAACACCCCCAAGAAAGCCTGAAGTCAGCACTTTCACCTCATAGTTATTGTTTTATTTCTAATTCAATGTGACACAATAGAAAATGCGTCGCTGTCCAAACACTCAGTGACCGCACTGCGTGCCTGCTTCCCCATCCGGGGGACTAGACGAAGCAAAGTTCACCTCCCTGTATGCCCATATACCACTGTAATAAATAGCCCACGTCAGAGGGAATGGATAGCTGTAGACTACACAGTTCTTAAAGCTGAGTCTCAGAGCAATTACAGGGAGAACAATCTCCCATTAGAGGACCCCTTCTTTTATGGCTGAACATCAACCTGATTCATAGCATGTGATTTAAAGAGCGTGAAACACACACATATATATATATTCTCAGTGTCCACACACCTTAATAGTACAAGACTTTGGTTGCCCATCAGTAACACGAACGAGTGGGAAGTGATGGTTTACTCCGAAGCTGTAAAAGTTTACAGCTGTGGCACGAATCGGAGCATAATGACATCCTCAAGAACATCCCTATAATGTGCATTTCACTGATGACGAGGCGAGTACATACTAGTCTTTTTCAGGTTGGAACTTCCAAGCTGTGTTAGGACATTAACTAGAATTACCGCCTCATGGTTGTATGCCTCCGCCAACCAGTCAAGTTGGCTGAGGATAGGTTGATGGAATGAGTTTACATCCATGTCTGTCCAAAATGTCATCACTTCATCATTTTGTCCTGTTAGACATTTGTGTAAAATAGACATAATTAGCATATTCATTCTGGAGGTATGGCCAGGGAGGTCATGGTGACCTTTGACCACCAAAATCTAATCAGTTCATCCTTTATCACAAACATGGGAGGGACTTGAGGTCACAGTGACCTTGACCTTTGAACACCAATATATAATCAGTTCTTCCTTGAGATCAAGTGGATGTTTGTGCCAAATTTGAAGAAATTCCCTCAAGGCGTTCCTGAGATATCGCATTCACATAAATGGGACGGACGTGAGGTCACAGTGACCTTTGACCACCAAATTCTAATCAGTTCATCCTTGAGTCCAAGAGGACGTTTGTGCCAAATTTGAAGAAATTCCCTCCAGGCGTTCCTGAGATATCATCTTCACAAGACTGAACCGTACAGACGGACAACCCAAAAACATAATGCATTCGGCAATGGCTGTCGCCGGCTCGGAGGCATAAAAAGGGCTGATATCATAAAGCATGTAAAGCAAATGTCTGTGAAAGCAGAAATAACTCTGAGTTCTGTATGGGAGGACATGCCTATCTGTGGCCAATGTGTGATGAATGCATGTTCACAGTTAACCCATCGTTCAAACACTTGATTTCTACAGTTCCTGCGTGCTGGGAGACGCCTCAAAGGAGTTAAGAGAGAATGTTAACTTCATTAGCCAGGCAGCTAGCTCTCCAGAGGCAGACGGACTATAAGAGGCAAAGGCATGCTTGAATTAATCTCCAAAGCCTTACAACACCATACTGCAACTGCACCGGAGGAATATCTGACTATCAACATCTAAATCCTGATCAAAGAAAAGAGCAGCTCAAGGGTCATTTACATATTTGTACATTTTGATTGATAAGACAGTTAAACAGAACAGACATACTGTTGAAATATTCAGGGTTTTCCAGTGGTCTATGTTTCAGCAGCTATTCCAAGAAAAAAAATAATTGGGGAACACTGAAACCGATGCCAGAGCAGCACTGAAGTTATGATTACCTAAAGTTCTCATATAAAAGCCAGTATTCAAATAAGTCCCAAGTAATAGCTGGGGGCATGGCCAGCCGGTCACGTGGTTAATTCAACATCACTACAGCACTAATCTATCAGCACAACAACAGACTCCTGTCATACTCACTACACTTCTGTTCTGTGTGTCTCTTTTTTACAGAAATTCTGGTTTATTGATTAATACAGACTGATGAAATATGTGCAATAGATAATATGATGACAGGTAAAGATGGAGGACATTTTTAACCAGGGAAAAGGGTAAATTAGGAATAAAATGCACGGCTCTTTCAGAATTTGCAGTATCCTGGATGGAGAAAAAACAAATATTGTTTAAAAGGCTTTTTCTATATATCCTGGCTCAGATGGCCATTCTTTTCCATTGTTACATGTACAACATCCATGTTATTTTGCACATTTATGTCTTTGACCATTATCCAAGACACCCAAACCGACCTGTTGTACCTTGCGAAAAACAGTGCAAGCCAAATATTGTTTCTTATAATATAGGTAATAAAACAAGAAGACTGACAACCATGGTTTGGTATTAAAACAAAATTTCAAAAAAACATCACTGAATTAAGGGAATATAATTTGGGGAGTTTTTATTCTAGTAGCAAATTTTGGGCTGTAATGTCTCAGCCCAGTCGCCAAGAAAAAATGTTGGCACTGAACGTTTCTGCAAACCGGGGATACGTTGAATGGCGACGCTTTCGCATTCAGTCAAAGAAACTTAGTTTAATAAGTGAAAAGAGACACACCGGGTGGTTAGGAGGGGAGGTGAATGAGTCCAACAAATACAAGGCTTTTACCCAGGAGTCCGCTGTGACGTTGTTGCGTTACGTTGTTATGTTGTTATTTGAGCACAAACCATGATCTTTTTTTAACTTTTTAGTTTTGTTGCCTAAGCCTAAACAATTGTTTTACCACGTTAACAACATGGCATTGCATTTCTGCAAGCGTTATACAAGGCTGATATGACACGTATCTATGAAACGTATTTTTGGTTCAGAAACATTGCCATTCAATGTATCCGTGGTTTGCAGAAATGTCCAATGCCAACATTTTTTTTCTGCCGACTGGGTTGAATGTCTTATTCACAATACTACAGTCTGCAATATAATCATCTGCAAAAAAACATAAAATAGAAGCACTTTTCTAACACAAGCAAAAGAGACACACATCGCTCAGAGTCTTTGGTTATTAGTCAGACTCAGATGACCAAAACAAAAAATAAAACACAACTTGATATCAAAAAAAAGCTGCGGTGAAAGCGACACCTAACAACAACAACAACAACAACAACAACAACAAGTAAAAAGTTCAGAAATGGCATCAATATTTGTCTCAAAACTGACTATCAATATCAGTTCTCAGGTAGTTGTGCTCGGATATAATGCCGATTTTTACTTTAGTTACCTCAGCTAAGGCCAAAGCCTAAGAAGGAGGTTATGTTTTCACCGGCGTTTGTTGGTTTGTTGGTTTGTTTGTTGGTTCGTCCATTTGGACGATAACTCCAAAAGTCCGAGATGAATTTGAATGACATTTTTCAGAGGGGTGGGGTGTGGCACAATGAACAATCCATTAGATTTTGGTGGCGATCCGGATCATAATCCACTCAGCCTGTGCATTAACACCACAGGCCACCACAGGGGGGCAGCAGCGTACATGAAACCTGCCTTGGTGGAGGTCTGCGCTCTCCGAGTGCACTTCTAGCTTTTGTATGAGTTAGACTGGGCATTGATTTCACAACTATACTTTGATAAAAAAAAAAGATGAAGATGTAAAGTTCTGCTTCAAAGAGCCAGAAATGGACCTCAAAGAGCTTCAAAGTGCTGAGAGATGAAGGGGGCAGTGCAAGATGTTCCTGACTCAGCACTGGCAACATGTTGCTGTTGATGTCGACAACCTGAACTCGATCTCATATACACACCAGCCAATGCACAGCCACTCGCTGTCTCGCCGCTACTCAAAGACAGTATAATGCTAAATTGCACTTTGTTTGATGATTCTTCATCTGGGATTGCATAAAACACTGAAATGGATTCAGTCCAGACACAAACAAGCTGTGTTTTTTCATACAGCAGAGTTCTAGTCAGGACAGCAGTGACTCACTCCAACCCTGCTTTGAGCCTGTTGCTGCTGCTGCTGCTGCTTACCATACTAAGTGATGAATCAACAGTGAATCAACAAAAAAAGGCCAATTACTACTGCAGGTTTGTAAACATCCTCAAATTAAAAGCTGAAAGTCAGCATTGAAACCTCAGTCACTGTCAGGATACAGCTTTAATCAACAAACCTAAATGTTGGGTGCTTGTATGTGTGTGAAAGTGTACATTACAGTAGTTTGACATGTGCGTGGACACAACAGAAATGATGTCGGGCTTACCGATCTTCTTACAACGCTCCTCTCCTCTGTTGTGCATGATGATTGGCGAGTAGATGAAGGGGCTGGCGGTGGACATATTCTGACTCAGCAGGCCTTTCACTTTGTGAGGACGGAGACTGACGGGCAGATTGAGGAGCTTCACTGATCTAGTTTGGGCATCGCAGGGAAAAAGGCACAACAATGACATGAGTAAGTCTCATTTCCTACATGCATTAAAGGCACATTTCACACAAAAAAAAATCATCATCTCACCCTCATGTCAAGAGAAAAAAAGGAGACGTTTTGTTGTGTACTTTGCATATTAAGTTCATTGGAGCATCTTTAGAGTTACAACAGTGTAATCCAAGTGTTTATGATGAATGTTTGTGATTATTGCAGTACACTTATAATAGCATTCTCTGTTGTTAAAAGGTTACAGAAGAACAGGCACTTGAACAAAGTGCGTGCTCCTCAATTTCAGGTACCAGGAGCTATTAATTAATTCACAGGGAGTGTACATTGTCGATGTAACCTCGTAAATAAAGAGTCCCGCACAGAACCCCTCAGTTCTGTGGGAAAGTTACTGTTGCTCATTAATATGTCAAAGTCTTTATGGTCTTTATGGTTAGGCAATAACGACTTCTACGATTAAAGGTTCCGAAGGCACAATGAGAAGTTGAGAGAAAGTTATAATTCTTTTAACTACTTCGTTGGCAGAGCCTGGTTTCTCTTGGTCCGTTTCCAGCTCGGCGGCCCTTCTGCTTCCACAGTAACCTGCAAAAACTGCAGTGTGTGTAAAAGAACTTATATTTACCTAATTATTTTCACACTTAACAAGCTCTGAACTCTCTAAAGAACTCTGGTGGGACTACCTTTCTTCTCGTAAACTTCCATTTCGAAGTAGGAGAGAAGTTTTATTCAGAAATTATAAAAAATGTATTCGCAACACAGGTTTTCACTGTGGAACAACTCGCAATGCCCGTGTGTGACAAATGTAAAAATAACTTATCTGACAGGAAAGTCCACTTCAAAGCAAGACAAATAAGACCCCAGAGACAACAGCTTTTAGTTATTTAAGGGCTGTAAAAGCATGAAATTAGCATCCTCAACTTTCCAACGCTGTTTTTTATGCGTTTTATTAAAAAACACATCAATGAGTCAGACTGGGTGACATGTTCCTTCATTAAGACTGTGGTTTATTTTGAGTGGATCACACATTCACCATCCTGCTGCTGTGAAAAACTCAATAAAGCACCAAATTCACGTCTAAAAACAGTCCCCAACAAACTATACTATAGTTTATATAGTAGACTAAATGCCATTTAGTCCTATTTGATTAAAGTTTACCAAAAACTACAGTCGCTTTAGGAAATTCTTTTTTTTTTTTTTAAATAAAAGTATATAATTATGACCCATTTTTTAAGATTTATGTTACGAATGCCACATACAGGAATTACAGAATTTGAATATTATTGAGAGACCAACATTGTTTGCTTTGGTCTTTTAATGGGATTTTGTAGACAAAATTAAATTCCATATGAAATAATTCAAACATTTGTATGTTTTCAACTATTTCAAATGAGAACAAATCCAAATTTACCCAAGATGACAAATGTTTTTTTTAAATGAACCCTCCATGAAAGATTAGTGGAAAGCCTGATTTCAAAGCAATTGACATTAAAGGCCCCGACACACCGTCAGTGAGCGTCCGTCGACTTAGTTTTTGCGGTGTGTCTCGCACCGTCGGCTCTAGTCTGCCCGTGTCGGAGGTTTTTTGGCCGATTCAGCATGTTGAATCGGCGGCTCGGCCCGTCGGTGAGAGAAATCACTCTGATTGGCTGTTCAGCTTAAACGAATCAGTGCACAAGAAGAGAAATGGACGTGATGAAAGCGAGACAACGAGTAAAGTCAAGAAGAAAATCACAAAAGGCTCTTTTCATTTTTCATAACAACGGCTTGTATATCCGCCGTCTCCGGTCTTCTGGTTTCCCTTTTTGAATGACGAATACAGACTACCGCCACCTGCTGGTGTGGAGAGTTATTACCTCTCACACAGGCGTAGAGCTAACTGGCCGTTGGTTGTAGTCTTTGCTGTTCTTTGATGTTGACTTGGTGTGTCTGGGCCTTAACTACTGCCAAAACCTTTATGTGTCAATGGTAGAATTACTCAAAATGTATGATTTGGATGATATTTTACCATGTTAAAAATTGAGTCAACATGTGACACGATACATGAAAGTAACAACCAGTCACACTGCTGTCTTACCGGACAATGGGGAGCTTTGTAAAAGGCACAGGAGGGAGCTTCAGGCCATCAGGAAGCGTAATGACCTCCATTCCACCCGGACACTTGGAGGTGTAGTTCTCCAGACTCTGGGTCACCTCTTTCTTCTCTATAAATGCAGGAGCATTTAACAGTAGGGAAATCAATGAGCACATGGTAAAAGTACATAAAGAAGTCTATATATATATACACACACAACTATCGAAAGATCAGACAGCTACAATTATGACATAACACAATTCCCTTTTTAAAGTTCCCCACACCCAGATAACTCGAGTACGGTCTCCACTGTAGAGAGTTCATCTTTGTGTGAGATATAAATTAACCGGACATTAATGACCTGTGAGGTGTCTCTCTCTCAGCAATAACAGCCCCAGCCTTCAAGTAAAATTGGAAGTTTTATTGTACCATCAAAACCTTTTGAGGGAACATTACTGCTCACCCAGCCAAAGAATTTGCTTTGGCTCTGCAAGTTTCAAGAGATCGAGGAGGAAAGGGGAAGGACATTCAGAAAGGTCGCAAAGATTTCATACAGATCTATAACCCTTCATGGGAGCACCTCGTGAAGTCTTACGATGGCAAGTTCTTTGTATTAATGTGATGTTTGGGTTTCTCCACTGCATTGTACATTCAATAAAAAAACACTGGAATATAGATCATATACTTATTGCATGATCCAAATCCAAACTGCCTAAGATACATAATGTCTATATGAGAGGAGGCGTTTGTATTAAACAGCCAAAAGTTTGAGTCTGAGGGTTTTCATGTCTCAAAGCAACAGCAAAAGCATTTCAAGAAAACTGTCCACGTGAAATATGTGTACAAACTACAACCTTGTAAATACAGACTGGGAGCCAGAGACCCAGCACCAGTAAATCAGAGTGAAGTACAGTTAGAGGAGTATGGTTTGGGTGAAGGAGTGGGGAGAAGGAAAAGGGAAGCGTAGAAGGAATAAAATAGCAAGGAATGAATGGGTGATGGCTCAGTTGTACTCCTGGCTCAAAGCTTTCATGGTTGACGGCATGTTCGTCTATTTTTTTCTAGTTTGCCATGTCTGAAGCTGCCTTCACATCATAAGTAATTTGCTCTTTGCTCCCCTCAAGGCTGGGCTCAGAGCTTTGCAGAAGCAAAGCGCAGGTATAATGACACTGAAAAGTCCTAAAGGAAAGCTATTCAATGTTTCAAGGCAACAGCAACAGTTGTATCCGTTATCTCATGGGTTGCGCTTTGAAAGGTCAGCGGCAACTGGAGATGCACAAATCGATCGGCAGCCGATCGAAACCACACGGTTTCAGCTGATCGGGCCATGATCGTCACATTTACACACGCCTGCCGTCACAGTTTTACATCGGCACACACAGACAGTAATGTCACAGTCACACACACACACAACTTGTCATCGGTGTGGAAGTTCTTCAGCATGAGTGAAGGAGACAAAAGATTGCAATTTGTCACAACTGCAATGTAAGCCGAGGAGGAACAACCTTAAAAACATTTGGAATAACTTAATCAGACACAAATTACATTCACTTATTCATTCCCATGATGCTGCTCAGAGTAATCACAGCCACCAACTCGTCTGCCGACAGCACCGCGCTAACGGCTAACGTTAACTGAGGTTACATTGAGTTACATTATGGTGCGTTCAAGGTCTACTCAAAAATAAAAAATGAGTATTGAGCTAAAGGTCAATTATAATGCTATCATGATGTGTTCAAATGTAATCTTGTAAAAATGTAGTTTTTGGCAAGAAACTTGAATAAACACGACAAGGAGATGTTTTCACAGCAATATAAAATAGATATTAGAGAGGGAATTATGACCTGTTTAACCTACTAACACGATAATTAAAACTACTAATGCCGAGATTTTTTTTTTTTTAAATCAAAAGCAAATATTTATATAAAAATACAATAATTTATTTCCTAATATTTTGAATTGTGTGGGGGTTTTTTAAAATAACCACTATAGATGATAATATTAAAGTAAAAGGATAACATACAGAATTTTGTTTTATTTTAATTCATACGGTTTACATTAACCTTGGGACAGCTGAAATTATTTTTTCAGAACAGTTAGCCTGGAGCCTCGCTGTCAATTATAGCTCTTAGAAAGAAAATCGGAATCGGCAAAAATCGGAAACGCCACGCCAAGATTAGGGCTTCCTCCTAGTCAGGTGGCTCCCCCCATAGGAAAACAATGGCACAGCCAGCGCAGAGCGATTTTACCTCTGATCACGTGTGGGCGGTTTAAGCGCTCACAGCAGCCGTCTGTTTAGGGGCCACTCCAGGACAGAAAGCTGAGCTTCTGTTTAAATGTTGATTCTGTTTGCATAAAATGTTTTGCCAAGAATAGAATACAGTAATAACCCAACATTACTTTATTTTCTAGGCTTAGGCCATTCAGCATGTTGAATTAGTGGTGGAGGCAGTCCGTGACAGAGCACTATCTGACCACCCGTACAGTACCATCTCTTTTATATTTGACCGCGACATCTGCAGCGGCCAACAAAGCCAGAGCACCATTGAAATGGATTCACAGCGGTATAGAAATGGTAGGGTAGTTTGTCTTTTGTCAATACTTTTAGGATTACAAATCGTGAGTACTGACTTGTTATTTCCCCTTACACAGATGTTACATGCATGTCAGCGGTAAACTGGGCGTTGGCTTTCGTGTTTGTGGTGTGTTCTATTGCAATTTTCATCAAAAGTAAAACATTTCTTTAGTTGTAATTTAACTAACTAGAAGAAAAACTATGTTTTTGACCTGCTTTTCACCGAGCTCCCTGCCCAGACAAACACAACAAAGCGTGTTATTAGCCTGACAGCTGGAACACACTGTCCAGATAAGCAAAGAAACACTCTTTACACTTAGTGAAAAGAGGGGAGAGAAGGTGCAGCTCGTAACACTTCACATGGCTCCCCAAAGGAGAGGATCTCATCTCCAAGTGTCAACCGTCAAGAGGAAGAAGAACAGCAACTGAAGGCAGGATGAAAGGCAGCATGGGTAAAAAGTTTGCTCTGAATCCCATCCTCTGAAAACTGAGCTTACATCACCTTGTTGTATGACAGAAAGGGTGGGAGCGAGACACTTTTGAAATTTGCCCCAATGAAATCAGCCTCCGTCTAACAAGTTTGTTTGCAGTTCTTCTTTCACAGCAACCACTTTATGAAAGCTGCACTTTGCTTGACGTGACCTAGCATTCACTTCACAATAAACAATTATCGCACCATACAAATTAATGTGACAGTAATGAGAGGGCTCAGGTATTCTGACAGCATCTTTTGTACGTAGTCATATTAATGCCTTTCAATTTGTCAGGATGGATCTAACATGATTCGTAAAGCAGCAGGTGTCAACTGAGTTCATATGGAAACTGTTTCGCAAACTTAAGCTCCATCGAATGAAACTTTTTCTGTAATTCATGATCTTCTGCAACAAAAGCAAATCTTTCTCTAAGGATGAAGATGAAATATTCATAAATGGAACGGGGATTGGAATACCTATCCCAGAAAATGTCTTTGGGAATTATTTTAGATGACAGATTAAATTGGATACCACATATTGAACATGTGTGCAAGAGGTCTGTGAAGATGCTTGGTATTTAAAGGTTCTCTATACGGAATTCAGAGCATATCTATTGCCTCCCCACGGCTCTCAACATGGCGACAGCTAACAGTGCTACAGTGCAATGCTGATGGAGCTAACAGTGTTTAACTGAAGGGGAAACGGAGGGTGGGTGCTACACTTCCGCAGAGACGCTGTTGACGACGTTATTAGCTTTAACCGTTGTATGAGCGCAGGGCAGAGCGGCGGCCGGGATCTAGACAGTGGAGCACGCTCACATGCACTAAAAAGGCCTTAATATGTAAACAAAGTTAGAGTGAAGATACTGGTATCATATGAAACTAGAAAAAAACCTAAGGAATCCATTGGTACCAACCGTGTCATACTAGCTTGTCGTAAAGGAGGCTAAATAATGCTTCAAACTTGCACTTCGTTTTGGCAAGGAAAAACTGGCATGGCCATTTTCAAAGAGGTCCCTTGACCTCTGACCTCAAGATATGTGAATGAAAATAGGTTCTATGGGTACCCACGAGTCTCCCCTTTACAGACATGCCCACTTTATGATAATTACATGCAGTTTGGGGCAAATTGTAGTCAAGTCAGCACACTGACACACTGACAGCTGTTGTTGCCTGTTGGGCTGCAGTTTGCCATGTTATGATTTGAGCATATTTCTTATGCTAATTGCAGTACCTGTGAGGGTTTCTGGACAATATCTGTCATTGTTTTGTGTTTTTAATTCATTTCTATTAATAAATATATTCATACATTTGCATCAAGCAAGCATATTTGCCCACTCCCATGATGATAAGAGTATTAAATACTTGACAAATCTCCTTTCAAGATACATTTTGAACTGATAAAAAACGTGCGATTATTGGAGATTAACTATAGATAATCAGGCGATTAATCGCGGTTAAATAATTTAATCGATTGACAGCCAGAATCTTCACATAGCATATAGTTGTTTGCTGCAATACTGAACATTACATTTTGCACCTTTAACTCTTTATTATAGTCTCATTTTGCTCTATTGTTTGAGCTGCTACATAGCCATTCTTTCTTAATTGAATTACTTATAATTCAGAAGGTTTTTGAGAATGATTTCACATTCTAACAGACGAGATCCATCTGCACCTCTATTCAGAAGATATGTATTGCTGTCTATAGATAAGGTAAATGTTTTTCAAACATGCTTGTTTGTTTGTATGTTTGAATAGCGGGCAAGATCTCCCAGAGACATTTCATATTTTATTTTTTTTTATCAAATTTAGAGGTCCTCAGTTATGGAATTCACTGAGTAGGACACCGTTATCTTCCTTGCCAGCTTTTAGGAAAGAAATTTCTCATTTCATCTTGAACCTCAATGCAAGATGCTTCTGTTGGTTGTACATATTTTTACTGGGTTTGTTTTGTGTTTTCTTTCTTTCTTTTACAACTGTTAATGCCTGCTTGTGTTTTGTGTATATAGATACTTTGTGCTATGTATTCTTTGTTTCTTTGTTGTTTGCTTTGTTTCGTCTTTGATGAGTAATAATGTCATTATTTATTTGTTTAAATAGGGGAAAGACTCTGAATAAGCCTTTCAGGCTTCATTCATCTCCTGTGCTGTAATTACTGTTTTTTCCTATTTTTTTATTTTCATTATTGTGCAAATAAATAAACTGAGCTAAAAGTAATGTAAAATGAGGTGGTGCGACGGACAATCTGTGACGGGCAAACAATGTATTGATTCATTTTTAGATGATGTGAAATAACCACAGTCATTCAGATATGCTGTGATGTACAAACTGTTGTGTTTTCCTCCCTCCCTGCCTTACTTCTTCCTTGATGTGTCTCCTCTCTGTTTCCCCAAAATGAGGCATTGTAGCTCAAGTTTTACTGCTCTAGATAACAACTCACACTCTTGTTTCAGCTGGGTTCACAGTTTTACAGCTCTGTCTGAGTGCCACTGAGTGCTGCCAACTTTATCGGTTGGGTCTGGGTCTGTTTTTACCCAACAGTTGCTAAGGCTGAATGAAGGACATTAAAACTGCGTTTCCACCGGCCCGGGAATCACGCCACACCATTAACACGCATCCTCACAGCATGGGATGAACCTGCTTGAAAGCGAGACCGACCGCAGCGAACCTGTGACAGTCTCCTTCCCCTTCAAACAAGCGGTGTCTTGCACCAAAATGATTGGCTCAACAGGTGTATCCGCACATTAAAAGTCTCCACTGGCATGCAGAGTTAGGCTTTTACAGCAGCTGTAGTAAGGCCATGTATTTTTTACCGAGTTAGTATAACTTTTTTGGTGGTGCTATTCTACAACAACAGAAAATATGGACCTCTAGGTCGGCTTGGAATGGGCTCAGGGCAAAGGTGGCTCACGGCCGCAGCTTAACAGCGCGGGACGGGGCCCACTGCTCCCAGTGCGACTGTCGACCGGGGCGGACTGTCCTCAGTGCGCCCCAACCGTGTCAGAGGCGTTTTGCGATTACATGAGCACAGTATTGGGCCCGATACCCGTTACTGGTATCGGTGCATCCCTAGAAATTGTCATAATTAGTATATTAATTCTTGAGTTGTGGTCAAAAACGTATTTTGTGAGGTCACTGTGACCTTGAAATTCGACCACCAAAATCGAATCAGTTCATCCTTTAGTACAAGTGGACGTTTCCGCCAAATTTGAAGAAAATTCGCTCGAGGCGTTTCCGGGATATCAAAAGAATGGAACGGAAGTAAGGTCACAGTGACCTTGACTTTTGACCACCAAAATCAAATCAGTTCATCCTCGAGTCTAAATGGATGTTTGTGCCAAATTTGATGAAACTACCTCCAGGTGTTGTTGAGAGATCACGTTCATGGAAATGGACCAGACGGACGTACATACGGACGCATAAAAAAGAGACAAATCGCACAAACAAGTACAAAGTTCAAGATGAATTTGACTGATAGCATTATTTTTTTATTTTCTATAGATATCACGATAATATCGTACTACTAGTTTACTAAAACTAACAAACGTATAACAGCATATATAAATTGAAAAATATTCCGAAAAAGCTTCCACTTATATCATGGTTATTAGGATAGTATGGGAGTTGTACTCCAGTGGCATGTATGCTTTCAAGTACCAGTATTTATTTAACAAAATATCCTTAAAGGGACTGTTTGTAACTTCTTACACATATAAATCAATCCGGAGGTCACGTGCACACTGCAGAAGAGTTAGTATAGCTCTGAGAATATCTAGTGAATGTACAGTGGACGTTTGTGCAGAAATAAATGCTGCAGCTCCTCCAGACCAACAGAGGTTTCCCGTGTCTTGTGAAGTGACGGGGCTCCGCAGCGAGAAACTTTATCGTCTCCGACCGGGTGCCAGTGTCTCCCCTGTTCCCTTCGGCCTCAGTCAGGTGGCTGAGGCAGGAAAAGCCAACACTAGGATCAGCAGTGATTCATGGAGAGACCTCCGTCTGGTCAGCTAACATTACTGCCAAGCAGGTGAAATATAGAGTGATATTGTGGTTTTAGCTAACGTGTGTCGCCTCACTGTTTTGAGCGATGCTCATTCACGTCTATGTAGAGCGAGCACAAGCGCGAGCCCGAGCAACAGGATGCTGAGTTTCGTTGACTCAACGGCCACAGGTGTCGCTGTTAACAAGCATTTCTGATTCTTACAAACAGTCCCTTTAAGACACACACCAAACCACCTCACGCTAAAAAATTCCGGTTGCATAATAATGGTTCTTGATTACAATTCCATCAAAATGATAATACCGAGCTGCGTGATGCTGAGGGAACAATATATTCAATGGTTATGTATGAAAATGACGACTAGATGACTATATTAAACTACAGGTTGCAGACCTCTGAATATCCAATCAGGCCCTTTGTATCAGGGACTGAAGTTGGGAAATGTTATCAAAACCTACAAAGCATGGTGGAAAGCATGGATTCAATTTATGAAGCTACTGAGGCAAATCAAGTGACTGATATACCTGCTCTTAAAGCAGATCAACATGTGCACTGAAAGGAGCTCAACAGCATATCTTGAACAGACCCCAAAAGAAGCTGAGAAACTCAGCTGCTGTATCGCTTGGGAGGGCACAGCAACAATGGCATAGTATATCATCAATAAGTTACATGCAAGTTATCTTGCTTTAATTGACATGATAAACAGGAAGCTATGTGCGTCAAGCGAACTGATAAATCAGGCATTAGAAACTGGCCATTTTATGTTTGGTAGAAAATGGTAAACAAGAAGCTGATGTCAGACTGAATGATGGCGCGGTAACCAAATGGCAAATCAGGCAATAACTGAAATTTTATGAGCAGGTCCTGAAGTGACACCGCTATCATTCTCCTGAAATCTTTTCACAATTTGATGAAAAAGAAAAACCTCAGCAGTACAGTTAAGGGCCCCCCAGCGATTTCTATATTTGCTCTGCTTGGAGGCTTATCATTCTTAGACACCACTGCGAAAGAGGTGAGTCTAGAGCTTCAAATACCTTTAATGACAGCGCAGACAACGGGAACATTTTCAAAGGGAGATTTATCAAATTATATTGGGAAATGAAAACTACTGACAGACCACACACAGACATAGCAACAGCTTTATGAATAATTTAGATGTTTCTGACTGGTTTCGAGGAAAAAGCCAGCTGCAAAAAAAAAATAATGACACTTGTAGACTAGAAACTGAGCAACTGAAAGAGTGACATTAATCCTTCTGGTATTAAAATTCACTATTAAAAAATAAGAAATATCAAACGTATCCATCTCTATTTTTGTGAGTTTACAAAAACTGTAAACACTGCGGCGACATGTTGACTCAAGAACACTCTTTAATGCTTAATTTGGCTTTGTATGTGCCTACAAGAGCGAGAGAACAGGTATTGCAAAATCAGGTGCTGCAATTTGATGAAATATGCAATGTATGGCAACAATGCCAATAAAGACAAATCTTAAAGGGGTATTCCAGATATGTGTTACTTTTATGCTTCCATAAAGCTAGAGGGCTCACCGGAGATCATAGCAGCAGAGGTCAAGATCTTATAAGCCACGTTTCCACCGCAAGAACTTTCCCCTGCAACTAAGAACCTTTTGAGGAACTCATTTGCGTTTTGACCAGGGACCAGGGTCTGAATTAAGTTCCGTGGACACTTTTTGGGGCTAAAAAGGCCCCGGAAAATGGCCCCAGAACTTAATTTAGACCCTGGTCCCTGCGGTCAAAACGCAAATGAGTTCCTCAAAAGGTTCTTAGTCAAAGTACCAGAACTTTCAAGGTGGAGCTTGCAGGGATGACCTTTGTTGATTGGTGAAAACATACACACAGTGCCGCTGCTTAAACAGCTTCAACTGTAAAGCTTCATTCATATACAAGGAAGTACACTGCTCAATGACAACTGAATCAATTTAGGACCATTTTAGGACGAGGGGAGAACATGTTTCTTTGTTTGCCAACATTAAAAGTAAAGTTAGGCTTTACTGTCA
Organism: Sebastiscus albofasciatus; assembly: GCA_916701655.1. NCBI lineage: Eukaryota > Metazoa > Chordata > Actinopteri > Perciformes > Sebastidae > Sebastiscus > Sebastiscus albofasciatus. The sequence continues at coordinate 32,938 of CAKAOI010048705.1, read as the reverse complement.
GCTTCCCGACTCATTAACAAAAACTACAGAGAGAAAAAGACAAGAGAGATCGCGAGGGCGAGCAGTAACGTTAGAAGAGGGAGACAGCTCGGCGGTTCCGTAAATGAGAGGAAAAAAAAAGTTATTTTCTGTTTTTTTTTTCAAGGCGGTTACGTTCTAACGCACAAATAAATAACCATCAAACAATCAACAGATGATTCACCGCGGAGACAGACGCTCTTTTTCTTAGTTTTATTTTCCTTCTGTGCATTTCATTCATTACATCCAACGTGCATCAGTAAATACTATGCAGCAGGAAATGTCGTTTTAAGCGTTTATTTTTTTTCAATGTGTTTTTACAGCGGACTAATCTGTCTAATCTTCACAGGTGTTTAGACCGCAGTGGAAAAGCAGACAGCAATATGCTGAGGGAACCTTTTAGTTCCTTGAAAAGTAGTTCCAGGGACTAAAAAGTCTCGGGAACCTTTGGTGGAAACCAAGCGTTAGTCCCTGAAATGGCTCAAAATGTTGGATCCTACACTTCCCATAATGCAACTTAATAACATAGTTTTGTTAGATTTAGACTGCCAGGTAAATGCCCATGTGTTTCAAACTCCATGCCCCCAGTTTATAATTGTTAAAATGTGTGATTCCCTGATGACATCACCGGGGTTATTTTTACTCAGACTTGACAAAGCTCCTCCAGAGCCACAAGAGACATTACTTATTACGTGTTTTCACAGGCTGAGTGGCACTCTTAATGACATGTAAACTGAACTTGATGGGTGAGACCAGCGTAGTGCCACTTGAACATCATCTGTCATCTACAACTGCTTTCAGGCTACATAAAAGAGCTCTCTTTCAGTGAAAGGAATCCCTACAGCCATATCAAGGCTGCAGGAGAGTTGATGTCTCACTTCATAATGTATCCACATCAAACTGTTTGTTTAGTGAAGCTTAGCAGGGTTTTCTTTGCTCAAAATGAGGCGGAGGTGGTATCATCCAGGATTTTGTGAGACTGTCTTGGGTGGACCTCAGACCCTCTAGACAGGTCTGGAGGCATGCTCCCCCAGAAGAAAATTTCTTTACATTTTGAAGTTAAAATGCATCAATCTGGTGCACTTTGAGAACAAAATTAAGAGGCTAGATCTACTAAAAGATCTTGTGCTCTTGTAAACAATTTTATGTCCAGCAGTGGTGGAATGTAACTAAGTACATTTAGGCTACTACTGTATTTAAGTACAATTTTGAGGTACTTGTAATTTACTTATTTCCATTTTATGTAACTTAATAGCCCACTTCTAGTCCACTGCATCTAAATCCACTAATAAACTAAGGTGTATTATTAAGTAGTATATCATTATTAAATAAATGAAGTGGTTAAAAGTAGCTCCACCTTTACCAGTTGCAACATTAAAGTGATGAACACATTAATGCATCAATAATTATAATCCCATGATATAGGCCTACCAAAATATATTATTATGAAATGGGACATTCTGCATGAGTACTTTTACTTTTGGTACTTTAAGTAGACTATATTTTGATGCTAATACTTTTGTACTTTGACTTTAGTAACATTTTGAATGTCAAACTTTTACCCGTAACAGAGTATTTTTACGCTGTGGTATACGCTGTGAGTACTTCTTCCACCTCTGTGCTCTGGTAAACAAGTTAATCCTAAACACGTTGGTTCTATTGATATGAATGGTGATGACTCGGCAAAAAAGTCACTTATAAACCATGGTAAAAGAGACGGGCTCCGTGTTTCACTGCGCAGTGTGCAAGCCGATGTGGAGGACATGCGCCCGGTGAGTGCCAGCCGGCCAGCCCACCCATTGAGAAGTGTCAACATATTTTCGGTTCATTCTGAAACTGTTAAGGCACACGTGTAATATTAGAGGCGCAAGGAGCATCTTTCACAAACACCAACTGCCGTATAACACGTATACATTTATATAAATGTATTTATTTATATAAATGTATAACAGTGTATATCATTACCCAGGAAAAACATGGGGATCAGAAATTCATATCTCATGAAATGCGGGTTAATAAAAAAGTGACATCATCTGCACTTTGTATTGCAAGTCTGCAACCCCAAAACAACCATATCAATTTACTTCTTGGAGAAGTGAAGTGAGTCATTTTCGCCAAATGATGCAACAATTTCACTGGTCATTGCAACTGCACAGTGAGAAACATCACTTTTTTTCTGAGAAGATAAGTGATGTTTGGTTTTAGGTTGTTTCTTACCTCAAGGGGATCACTAATTGGTGGTTAGGGACACTTTACCCAACATCAAATCACTGTAAATGATACACAGATGCATTTTCTGTACCCGCTGGAGAAATTGAGAATAATGAGGTTGGGCCAATAGTACCTGCTCTCAAGTTTTCCTACATACCCCAACTGTCTCCCAAATGTTGGGAGCTACAGAGCTGCAAAGCACTCTGAACAGCAGCAGCTGCAAATCACCTGAGATCACCCTCCAGTTACAATGCAATTATGACACTGCTGTTAATCTGGCAGACAGCCGGTTAAAAAGGTAACAACAGGTCAAATAAAGGACATCAAGATAAGTGCATGTCCAAATCTAAACTTGTGATAAAACACAGGGATAGGGGGCTGTTCACATGCCGCGTCTAAAACGCGTGGAGAACGCCAGCTGTGCCGCTTTCATCCTTTTATTCAAGGTGCTTCGGAGGCTGTGCTACTGTCGCACCTGCCGTTACTAAGCAACCAAAACCTGCGTGCTGCGATGATAAAGTTGCGGTAATTTAGCAATAAAACCTCACTGACTTAACTAAACAAAGTCAAAACAAAGATAAATGGATTTCTAGCACCGTAAATCCCTCAAAGTAGCTTTACTGCTCGATTTCTCTGTGTCAATTTGGCTAACTATTATTGTCTCGGAGCGCAGCCGGCGCTCAGCACTTGTTGTTCGTCACGCGATGGCGTTGCTCAAGCTTCTGAGCACGGCTGCCGCATGTCTATATTGACAACAGATTTTTTATTTTTTATTTTTTTTATTTTATACTTTATTTTTTCCGAGGTTGTTTTCGTATACGCAATTTACAGTTCGGAATTACAATAGTTTATAAACCAATTTTTAAGTAGTTGAGCTTAGAGACGAACACAATAAGTACACTAGAGAAAACAACATCAGCATTCAAAATTAAATAATAAAAAAAATAGAATAAAATAAAATAAAAAATTAATAATCATACACAGAGAAAAAAGTAATAATAATAATAAATTAAATAAACAAATAAGTTAATAGAAAACAAAAAAACAACAACGGATTTGAGCGTGCAAAAGATGCGCATGTGTACGGCCCCCATACAGTACGTAAACTCAATCATGACAAGCAGATAGTATGCATGCTCCGTAAGCTTGATCTTGTAGAATAACGTGGCTTTAAATGCAACACTCTGATTAACATTATGGAGGCATGCGAAGCCACGATTCAGCACCAGGATGACTTTACTGTAAATTATACTGAGGCTGCAAATCAGTGGGGGAAATGACATCATAACCTGCACCTCTTGAGAGACACCATTGTAACAAATCTTGATGAATTTAAATTTTAAGTTTTTGCAAGGTGGACTTTTGCAAAAAAAAGTTAAAATTTATCAAGATTTGTTACAATAGTGCACCAAAATGTGCATCTATAACTTAAGACATCATGTTAGCAAGACGTAATCAGCATGTAAGTGAGACCTCCACTGTCCATACTGGTTTTTATTCAAGTTGCACATTCCAAAGCATCAAATGAAGAGGCACTTTCAGTTTATTTCTCTTACTGAACCAAAAGTCTTTACGGCTTCACTCGCACTTAACAGCCAGCAGCTCTGTTTGAAATGTAAGCACTTCTGTTCCGAGAGACGGCGAGGGGTCAATCACATCCAGTGGAAACAAGTGATTACTCATGACTTCTCCTCATTCACTCTGCTGCTCCTCTCTTTTTCACCTTATTGTTGTGTTTTTTAATCTCACTCTGCTCTTATCACATGTCCCTCACTGATGTCACTCTCTCAGGCAGTCCTTGAATCAACTATAATTAACATTCTCACCTTGTCGTGACCCAGAGGAAGAGCAGTTAACCCTCTAAACCCCTACAACCCGCCGGTAGGTTTGAAAAGGCATGTTTTCTTTACAAAAAATTGTCAAAAATACGCCGTTTTTGTCATAGCCATTGAGACAATGGAGTGCAGGAGTAAGAGGAAGGCGTCTCTCATATCATTTTGAGTTTTTTTTACTTAATAATTAAAGGGACTATTTGTAACTTTCAGAAATGCTTCTTAACAGCGACACCTGTGGCCGTGAAATCAACGAAAGTCAGCGTCGGGCTTGTGCTTGTGCTCGCCCTAAATGGACCTGAACGAGCATCGCTCAACACAGTGAGGCGACACACGTCAGCTAAAAGCACAATATCACTCTATATTTCAGCTGCTTGGCAGTAATGTTAGCTGACCAGACGAAGGTCTCTCCATGAATCAATGCTGATACTGTGTTTGCTTCTCTTGCCTCAGCGCAGGCTTCAGCAGCGGGGCTCCCCAGCGAGAAACTCGTCTCTCTCTGCCCGCAGCCGGAGAGAGCAGGAAGACACCGGCACCCGGTCGGTAACGAGACGGTAACGTTTCTCTCTGCGGAGCCTTGTTACTTCCCAAGACACGGGAAACCTCTGTTGGTCTGGAGGAGCTGCAGCAGTTATTTCTGCACAAACGTCCACTGAACATTCACTAGATATTCTCAGAGCTAAACTAACTCTTCTGCAGTGTGGAGTGAGCGCGCGTTCACGTCTAGAGGTGAAGCGAGTACGCGAGAACGCGCGCGCTGTCTGAGTAAAGGCGAGCAGGCGGAGGAGACGAGACAGCGGCCACCCGCGAGCGCGCATGTGTGCCGACCCGCTAAATTTATACGCTTAGAAAGTTACAAACAGTCCCTTTAACCGGTTAGTACCTTAAATTCATCCTATTTAAATATTGTTTGTAATATGTTGTATGATGTTGAAATTTTGTAAATTAAATGAAAGTTTCATTTTAAAGTTGACTTTCTTGACTACAATATCTATAAGACTTCTATAGAAGAGCCATAAATGTCCTTTCCTGACCAACTCCATTCTATGCTTGACATATACACACACAAGACACATCAGAAGAGAATTATTCCACTTGAGCAACCTACAATAACCTTTCTGACATTTGTAATATCACACTGCAGACGGGAATAGAGGCAATCAAAAGGAGGGCACCCAAACTGCGGCAGGCAGCGCTCTGAGCCCCAAAAAAGTTACACTGAGTAAATATGAAATGGTATTTTGCTGCTCAAGAACCCAGCTTACAAGGTCAGTTTCCACAGTGAGAAAAAAACACTCAGCAGTAGCAGTAGTAATGAATCATTTGGTATCGCGTTTTTCTAGTCCCTTGATGTATGTAAGGCTGTAGAGAGTAATATCATTCCAGCTTGTATAAGCGGCACCCCTAAACACAGCTCTGCACACAGTCCCTTTGCTGATGTTTAATATTTTATACTGTAAGCTTGCTTCATCTTGTTCATACCTCGTCTCCTTCTTCTCCCTTCCCTCCCTCCCTCCATTCTCATGCTCCGTAGCCAACCAAGGATTACGCTGGCCTCTATTGTGTGGCCAGTGGACCGTCTGGCTCACACTATCTCCTGGCTGCACAGAATTTCTGGTCAGAGCACAATGTTGCACTCCCGCCAAGAAAAAGCTGGCTTTGTTGTGCATCGCATACTATTAAGCACAAGGTATAATACCGCAATCACCAAAGGACAGGGTGGCTGTTTCCATGTTATTTTTTGAAGGCTGGACATGAAGCTGGAGGCACCTCACAGGGTTTACAAATTCTACAATGAAAAAAAGAAAGTGTAATGTTGCTGCTTTTTTTTAAAAGCCTTATTGTGAGCTGACCTTGATCAGACAAGAAGTCCAGCATGGTCTGCAGCAGGAAGGACAGGTGGCGCACAGACAGGCCGGGGTTGCCCATGCGACGGGAGGCGTACACCAGTTCATGTAGGAGGCGCATCTGAACAGCAGCCCAGCCGCGGTGGGTACCTGAGAGACAGAGAGATGACGACGGAAAGAGAAATTCATGTTCACAAAGCTGACAAGGCTCATTGCTGACATCTAATGTTACACAGCTGTCCTATGAGATTAGTGGAGATGCATCAAGTGTATCTGTGGGATAATATTCTACACTTCTGATACAGATCATATAAGGACATTGTGTCCCCGTGGTGAATGTTTCCAGCATGAGAAAAAAAAACTTTCCTCTTTTGAAAATACTGTAATTCTGATATTTGTGTAACCTATGTCGCGCCACCAGGTTAGTGTTGTTGTTTTACTGTGTCTGTCATTATAAACTGTTCTTTATCTTTTAACATGTTTTCAACCCTTTCTGGATACGATGTTTTAACTGTAAATATATTCTGAAATAAATCTACCTGGTATTCAAAATAGGCTGCTTTGAGATCTTTGTTTGACCACTTTTAAACGAAAAATTTCAAGTTTCATTGTTAACCATTATTTGTATTTCATGATGTCAAAGTCATGATTTACCTTTTTTTTATTAATAAAGGAATATTGGTATGTATTAGAGCTGAAATGATTCGTCAATTAATTAATTGAGTTGTCAGACGACAGTCTGCAACTGTTTTGGTCATTTTTGCTGTAATCGTTTCAGTCATTTTTCTTCTCTTTTTTTATACTCCTTATTTGAGAAATTGTGATTCCTTGCAGTAGTTACTTCTCAGAAAAGAAAGAAAAAGAGAAGTAACTGAACTAAACTAAACTAAAACAACTTTATAATAGCTGCTGTGTATCCCTCCCAAGTCACGATCCCGACATCTAAAAATAAATAAACTAATAAAAATTAAAAAAGAAAATAATAATAACAATAATAATAATAATAATAATAATAGCAATAATAATAACAGTAGTAATTATACCTTTGATTAAGAAATTTAAGTATCAAGAAATAAAATAAAAATAGAAATATATAAAAGTAAATAAAGTAAGGTTTGGTTCAGGGAATATTTTAAAGGGTACATTGTATATTATACATTATATTTTGTATGTTTGTTTTCTGTATCCCTGTCCATTTAACATCAAACAGCTTGATGCCTAATTCTGTGATTTATTATCACTATTTTATAGATTTTGTTAATTGTGTCCTTCTATTTGATTAGTTGTGGTGCCTCTGGTTTCAAACAGTCATTTTTCAAGCAAAAATGCCAAACATTGCTAGTTACAGCTGCTCAATTGTGAGGATTTGCTGCTTTTCTTTATCTTATCTGATAGTAAACAAAATATGTTTAGGTAGTTAACGGTTGGTCAGACGGACCAAGCAATTTGATGCCATTTCTGTAATCATCTCAGTTCCAAAAACCGCATTGGTGCTCCTTTACTAATCAAAGTTTGACAGAATAAACTGTCAACATCAACCAGCGCTGGGTGATAAGACAATATTATCATTTGTCAACTTTTAGCGAAATCATATTGTGGCAACATGATCATATCGCTTTATTGTTTTACTGCTGTTACAATAAATGATTTTAAGTAGGTTGTGTTTAAAAACTTACAAAATCAGTTATTGCAGTTATTGTTTTACACGAGAAATTTTCTCTGATGTTATGAATAATAACAGAACACAGATCAATTCACTAAACATCAATTAGACAAAATTTGCATATTGTAATATATACTGACAGTGGAAAAAATATTGTAGTAATTTCGTGATAATAATTTTAGATATGTCCCTGCCCTAATTTCAGCACACCCACTCACAATGACTACTAATTAACTACTCAAGAATGTATTCAGTGACAAACATTAATACTTGAGAAGGTGTAACAAGTGCGTGACAAAACCTTCATAAGTCTCTATCTGGCATGTTTTGCACACAAAAGACCACACATAATTAGATCAAACTCAAGTCTTTTCATTATAGCCATCTCTTAAAATCGAAGTACCCCCATTGCCTGTCACATGTGCTCCAGCGTGGTACTAACTTAGTCAGTGTTGTTCGCTCTGCAGAGATCCACAAGACATCTTAATAGCATTCTAGCTTGACACCAACTGTTACATAAGACCCTCAGCCCCCTACGAGATCGCTTGCTCCACTCCCAGCTGTCGACTGTTGACTCACTAAGTGGGAAAGAAAACTAGAGGAAAGATGTGCTGAGGAGGCCGCGGGGGCCAGAGGGAGGAAGTGTTATTTGGTAAACACTTGGATGTTTCCTCAGCTTAAATACCACTTCCAATAACGTCAAATCATGCTTTTCAGTTATCAGCATTTTTCCTTACCGTGGTCATTATTCATCCTGACTTCTTCTGCCATCTGAATAAACTGTAAATGCAATTCCTTCATAAGCTATTTTTTCCTCTCTGTCGTGAAACTGCACCCACTAAGCAGTCTAAAAATAGCTGACTTCCACCTGTCTGCCAAAACCAGCGCTTATCTGGAGAACAGTAATCCAAAAGGACACATTGGATTTTCTGAGGATGTCTCTCTCACTCGAACACGAAAAAATGACTTCATTTGTGGTATTTTCAGACCTGAACTGGAGGTGTCTGGCAATCCATTTAACACACCGCCGAGATAATGAGCGCGGTGCCACGGCCAAGCAAGACGCACTGTCATGCAAAACATGACTCGAAAAAAGGCGCTGAACCTCTGGGCCGCCTCTGATGAAGCTAGGGGAGTTTTCAGGGTGATGAGATGACACATGCCGCCGTTATTATCCTCGATAATAAACATGGAAATCATTACAAGAAAAAGAAGCTCCCCAAAATTTCTGTGGCGGCAGGACAACAGTTGAGAACAGGGGTCTATTTAGAGAAAAAAAAAAGTGTGTCCCCATTTCTGAAAAAGGGCCTGTGAGCCACTTAAAAAAAAGCCATTTGCTCCACTGTTTCTCAGGGAATAGCAGCCTTATTGGAATGCACCATTGATGCCCATTTTCTTTCCCACTTGAACTTGCCTCTCCAGCTTAGTGCTTGATAAACTCCCATCTGATCCCGTCTACCAAAAGACTTACAACCGTCATCCCCTGCTTTCCCCTCGGCGCCTCGGGGACTCAGAGTTGATCTACCCAGGCCTCAGTTGGGACTTGGATTTTACGGCTGATATATCAGTATGGATTATTTATGTTATTGCACCATAAGGTCTGTTATTCAAGCTCACAAGTTCCACTGAATAATGCTCTCCCTATTCATCCACTTGAGTCTGATTGTATAAGATTATTTTATTGTACAAGAAATTACAAAAAGTAAAGTGTCAAAGATCTGGGATGTTGACTAAAAGAACTTGCAAAAGTCTATTATTTCACAAAAGAGTGTGTTAAAAATATTGCTGTCTCATCTCAATATTTTAATCAAATCGTCAGCTATGAATTAAATCAAAGAATTAATTTGACTCCATGGACACATTTCCAGTCCAAACTGTGTCTGACACCCCCGTGTTATAATAACTTACACACAATATGTGAGGGTTTTATATGTGTTTTCCAATATAACTGGGACCTCTACTAAATTTTCTTCCATAATGTTTGATTTTACTTTGTAATGATGCTTTACTTCATCCCAAGAAAGATTTTCTACTTTTAGGTCTGCTAGCTGCCAAAATAAATTACCTGTACGAGCAAGGAAGTGCTCTTCTAGGGCATCTAATTACTGCGGTATTGTAAATGGACATATAATGATACTTACACGATATGGTTATGTATAAATACTTAATACTCAGTAATATCACACTGAGTTTGAAGAAGAGGTCTGGGAGAATAATGAGAGGAAAGGTTTATTTAGGAAGAGCATTTCTTCTCGTCATTAACACTGTATGCTTACTTTACACTCGATTGGCATGGGCTCAGCTGCTTAGCAGTCAAATGTTAGGGTAGTTAACATTAACGTTACTATATGTTACTTTTGAGTCAAGTTAGCGTAGCTAACATTAAAATAGTGTCTGTTTAGCTAACAGATCAATGCTGTTGAGAGCTACCAATCAGCAATAACTTTGACTCAGAACTCAGCTGGTCTGTTGCTTGGTAACTAACGGTAAAGTTAGCTAGTTCACTAGTTGACCCAAAAAATAAATCTCTCATCTACTCTATATTGATGTGTGGAGAGTGATGCCAGCCTCCCTGGTCCTCTTTGGTCCTTTTTGGTGAAGCAATTAGGTGCTGAGCAGCTGATAACCAGTTGCTGCCCACAGATGGCAATGGTATAAAATACCCCAGTAAGACGGCGGACGATTATTCCATTAGTTATGACGTTATGTCGCATCTACTGTTTTATGTCTATGGTTACAGTATCACACAAGCCAAACTGACAGAGTCAAAATTCACTGAAATGCGGGGTAGCTTCATCAAATGTAGGGGATCATTAGACAGTAATATGCAATAGAAAGCCTTAATGTCATGTGGGGTGCTGTGTTGTGGGGAGGGGGAGAGGATGTGACCCAGTTTTCGTTTTTGAAACAGAAACAGAAATTTCTCTCTGTGTTTGTGTACTTTGTTACGTGCAGACTACCACATGGAAAGTGAGAGGAAAAAGATAAAAAAAAAAATCTAGACTAAATGACACAAAAAAATTAAGTATTAGTCTACATGGACTGACGATTGATGTAAAGTCTAAGAATCCCAGGTTCTCCTGTTTGCCCTCTAGTAACAAGACAAAATGCTTTCTCTCTCTCTCATGTGATATCAAGGCATCAAGAGTTGGTGTGAAATACACTAAATACCATCTAAAACAACCTTTCCCAGTAGGAGTGCAAAGATTTGACCTCAAACAATCTGCAGAATGTTTCTATTCACAGTTTATAAAAGGAAGCTAGGCCTGACATTAACAGCCCATCTGAGAAAGAAATCCCTTGAATAACGATCAGAAGAGATAATATATATATATATATATATGTGTCTCTGAGCCTTTCTGTTCACTGTGAGCTCTGTCTTTTGTGTTGCCAACGCTTGCCATTGAGTGGCTGCAATGAGCAAGGGGTCAATAGTCTGTAGAACCAAGAGGCTTATCATGAGGACCTCACCAAAGAGGGTACAAAAGCCCGGGTCACATCTCAGCTGTGCCTCTTTTTTGAGCAAAGTGGTGGCTTGAATGCAGAACACGCTGGAAGAGCACTCTTGACAAAGACAGCAACGCTCGAGGTGGACAGAAGCAATGCTATTCATTTCCTATCTATTAAATATGTCTTTTCACTGCTGCCACTCAGATAATCTGGATCATGCAAAAAGGGTGCTGCTTTCAGTGTTTGAAAAAGATTAATTCGGTGAGATTTACTCCTTTTAACAGATGTAAAATCAGCACTACTTAACTCGTGACCCTTACAATACATAAATAAATCCAACTATGATGGAGAAGACCAATCCCTCAGTTTGCTTTTATACCTTCTCTTTTCTTTTTATTTATGGTGCATATGTTGTTTGCCATATGCTTAATACTGTATACAGTAAGTCTAATACAGAAACGATGCCATTCACAATAGATGACCGGCATATTCGTGAAACTTATAGGATCCATCACTGCTTCATTTTAGGTCTTAACAGGAGTCAGAGCGTTCGTAGAGATACATTAACTTCTAAGATTGTTTCTCAAATGTGAATAGAATTGTTGTAAATTGAATATCTTTGGGTCTAATTTCTGATGTTTAATAAACTAAACGATACATCAATTAATAAAAAAATCAATACTGAAAGTAAGTAAGTCCTGAAATCCACTACATGCAATATGTGAGATGTTATGTCTAGATTTTCACAGTCCAAAATATCTACTACCTCCAAGTATCTGAGTTTACCTTTGTTGAAGTCCTTGGGGTCAAGTGACAGGCTGTATCCAGGCAACGTCTCCAGCAGCAGCTTGTAGCAGGCCCTCCAGCCCGGCTCTGGGATGGTGGGAGCCACACACTGCATGGCCGCGACGCGCTTGAAAAACGCTGACTTGCGATGGAAGCCGATCAGCTCGTAGAGCTCGGACAGGATGCTGTAGCGCTGGATCTTCTCCTCTTCTGAGAGCTGCAGTGACAGAGACATTAACATTAAAGTCCCCCCCCATCCTCTTAAAAATGTGTTTTGTTTATTTTATACTTCACTTGAATATTTGAGCTTCACTCTGCAGAATGATGCAAAGTGTTCACATTCACCTGCTGAAACTTTCCCTGCACTCATCTTAAATCTGACTTTACCAGGTGAATGTACAGTACCAGCCGGATGTAGTGACATCACAACTAGTTCGGAAGTGAATCATGGTCCAAAATGCAACTTTCACAAGTGTGCATACATTGAGAATGGACTTCTCAGTGAAGTAAGAGACGTCTTATCTTATGTATGTATGTAGGTATATACTGTATGTTGGACTAAAAAAGGTGCCAGTACTCTAATTCAGCAGTCGCATCATGATCATCGCATGTGTCTTGGATATATTTATATTTATTACACGTGTATCTTGGTAATATATGAGAAAAAGGTTAACGCCTGCATACTACTCCATGCCACAATATTTTTATTGACTATGTTTCAGTAGTGATAAAACATCCACAAACAGCTCATATAGGTGTTTTATTGTGCTTTTCCTGCTAACAATAAGATATCCTGCAGTCTCCCTGATTCAACTGTACCCCATACTGCTGTTATTAATCATCCTGCTGTGTGTGTATATGGAAAAAGCATATACCGTACCTGTCCCAGGTTGATGTAAACGGCGTTCTGCAGGAACTCGGAAGCCTCCCTCGCCCTCTTCTGAATGGCCAGCACCCGGACCGCTTTCACGCAGGCCTCCAGCTCGATCACGCCCGCGTTCTTATACTGCGGGAGATAAGAGGGGGGAGCGGGGGGCGGCTCGGTTAATGAAAAACGAGCAGTCAATGAGGGTCGCCTTGACTCCTGCAACCCACCTCATAATCAGGGGGAATGTTTTTTCATTAACATGTGACCACCCTCATCAGTCACCGCCGATGTGGGATGACAGACAAGTGTGATAACTCGGATCCTCTGTCGCTCATTTTTCAGGGATTTCCAGCGACTGCTGCTTTTGTGCTTCCACTAAAAACCTGCTGTTGCTGCCTCTGCTGCTGTTAGGGCTTCATGCCGCGCACTAGTGTGTGCATTTTTTTTTTTTATCTCGTTGTCCCTCAACTTCCCTCCTCATTGTCCCCTTATTAAAATTCAATTAATAACTGAATGGCTACGTGTTGAGATGTAATTTAATTCTGAATGAACTAGTTACAGGTAAAAGGGCCGAGGGAGGTCAGTGCAAAAAGGCAATTACAATAATGAAGATAAAGCACAGGTTTGCTTCTGAATAGTTTGGGAGTATAATGAAGCCTATTCAGCTTTCCCTAAGCAGTAGGGATACTTTAATACTATTCTTTGTGACTTTGTACAAGTACAGTGGTCAAAAGGAGAGTACAAATATATTATTAAGCCACGAACAGATACATAATTCATATGGTTTTATCTACCCAATACTGCTCTTTAAAAGGGTTTTCACTCACTAATATGGTTATATTACACATGCTCTCGTTCTTGTTTGTAAGTCTCCATGTAGCATTCAGAAATAAACAGCTGCTGTCAGCATGTACCGGTCTGATACTACACAGACAAAAGTGTTGCCTCTGCCTTCGAACTCCATCAAAACTAATCAAATACTGCCCCCTGGTGTCATGGATACGGATTACACTCATGACATTCTGCCAACCAGTGGTGGTTTTGTATCAAAGCAACCTGAATGCAAATACTATTGTGTACCGCATGACTATTTATCTAAATACTGGAGGGCTAATTTCTTTACAATGGCTCCTCATCAACGACAGAATCCCATTCAAGGTTGTTGTGATCACTTTTAAAGCTCTGCATGTTCCGGTGCTATGGTGTCTTTATCCCATCTATTAATCTAAGATCAAGAGAAAAATGCCATAAGGCACCCGTCTACATTACAGAGCTACTGACTTCCCTACTCTGTCTGTGACCCCTAAGCCCATTTGTTCCTACTGAAAACGAATATGTAAATCTTTAAAAACAGGTTATAAACATAAACCAACTATATATTCTTTTTTTTTTTAAAAGGAGAAGTATTAAGTTTTCTGCAGTGTTCACCAAGCTAAATAGAAGACTTTTTGATACCACATAGAATGCAATTCAATACCCGTTTCACAGTCATACTGGCCAAAGTATGAAAATACGATGGAAAGAATTACAACCAAAATCACGGCACCACACAAGCTCGACTCTCAGACCTTTCCAGTCATGCAGTAAAAAGAAAGGCAGACTCCATCACTAAGGACCCTTCACATCCTCTTCACTCCTCCTCTCAGCTAGCAGCTGCAGCCGCTTCAGAGCACCTCTGGCCAAAAAGAGAACTAATTCCCACTTCAATATCCATTTTAAACAAGGCCAAATAGACTATCACTACTTTTGAATGCAGCTCTGCACCTGCTCTTATCTATTTATAGAATTGTTTGTTTTTTAATGTAATTTTAACCCCCTAACCAGAGACAATGTGATTGATAAAGTTATGTTTTAATTGAGTTTAAATCATTATTAACTGTCCTTCAATGAGTATTAGGACAATACTGTGCTTTGACTGAGCAAATAACCTTTTATTATAAATTAATTACCTGCTAGTCAGTGTTCAATAACATGACTGCAGTTTGTTCTTGTATAGATGATCAATATTCTGGTTGTCCATGTAAACACGTATTTATGGTGGATTCCAGTTAGAAATGTTGTCTGATATTATACATAAATACATCATTATTTGTGGAGCTTTATTGTCTCATGGTCTGAATTCTGGTTTGAAACAGAGGTCAACCGATTAATCAGTCACGCAGGGACGTACAGCACTGTTTTGCATTGAGGCTCCATACACATAATGAAAATATCTGTGTCTATGTGATTAACTCTTTAGATAATAATCTAATCAATGGTTAAAGACCCCATGGACCTCAGTGCACTCCAGCCATAAATGCACAACAGACTTTAAATTGCGTTTTAGATATTTATTATTTCGATAGTTAAGAGATATTTTTTCAGAAAGCAATTCTCCACTCCATGAGAAAACCTTCAATACATTATTCTGGCGATAGAGTTAGAAAATGTTTTTTCTGATTTTACAGCAAGCTGACAAGTCATATTTGTGTCATATCTGACCCGTTTTTAGTTTATTTCTCCCCACAAAATTCATCGCCCGATTAATCTGCTATCAGGTTTTTCCTGCTCCAAACTATCATTATTATATTGGCCTTTAAAAATTCACTATCAGTCGACCTCTTGTTTGAAAATCCCGTTTATATTTAGGGGAAACCGTCTATGTTTAAATCACCCTGATATTACCTATTAGTATATTTAATCCAACAAAAACAACAATATTGGTTGAATTCTTGACTAAAGTGTCGTGTAGTTTTTGGTCATTACCTTTCCATAGTAGGAGATGGCCTCTTTGTATTTCTCGATAATGTCCTCAGGACTCAGGCAGTTCTTTGCTCTTCCAATCTCAGTGCTGGTGTCTGCACTAATGCCGTTGGCCGTGAGGGCACCTAAACTCAAAAGAGGACGGAATATGGTTAGTTTAGGAAAGACACTCAGGGTGACCGTCCATCAGTCTGTTCCACCACAAAAGGAAAGGAAACAACACGAAGAAGGGGGAAACTTAAATCCACCACTTACTCTTTAAAAGATATACCGCCCTGGCTACCACCGCCACATGCATATTATATAATATCAAATAAAACACATGTTCAAAATGTCGTTCACAGAACAGGTTAACATATCTGAATCAACTATTTCTTAAAAGGTTTACAAATCATTTCGTAATCATTAACAAATAATTATAATATAGTATATAAAATGTTGTAATGACAATATATTGTTCAAATAACAGATTTTATTGCATTATTAATAATTAGTAAACATTATCAATTATAATTTCAAGGTGTGTTAACAGTAAAATAACTGTTAACTCAATTTTAATTAACTATCAATTTACAATTTATAAATGATGGTTATTATAAAGTGTTACCGATATAGTGTAATAATCAAGATGTGAGTTGTTAGATAATAAATAAGGAATAGAAGCTACTAAGAGTGACCATTTAAAGTCTTCTTCATCAAAAATGTGGCTGTGAGAAAGAGCAGGTACGTTAGGAAACAAAAGGTGATGGTAAACCAACACAGGAGAACACTACCTGCCATTGGGGGGGAAAAAAAACATCAACATCAAATTTCCAAAGGATAAAATAAATCATAGGAATCAGGAAGCTGATGATGTAAGATGAAAAATGACATCAAACACAAATGTGACCACGAGCAAACAGGGGGATTGTTGTCTACAAGTATGGCAAGCGGTTTTAACATTTAATCGAACCACACTCCTATCGTGTAATTACATTTTAGATATCTATTTCTCTCAGTCAAAACTGTATTCTCACTAGTCAGAATGGTAATTAAAGATATCCACAATAATGTTCTTACTAGTAGAAATTGTATTTCAAGATATTTACAACTTTAATTGTACTAGTCAAAATTGCATTGTTTCTAGTCATCTAATCTAACTATACAGGAAAGAATCTGTCTGTCGGTCTGTTATTCCCATATCTCGAGAACTGCTCATCGATCTACTTCACGCTTGCCGGGTGTATTGCTGGGGATACAAGGGAGTGCGGTGTGGAATGAACTATAAAAATGAAGTTCATGTTTTGGCCTGTAACTTTTGAACCGTTAAGTCTCAGAAATGCCTATTTGCATCTAGATTGATTTTCTGCCATTTGAAATTTTGTCCAAATCAGAGCAATTGTCACCATATTTGGTACAGAACATCTCTGGACCAAGCTGGAAAAAGTTACTTTTTGAGATTTTTGATGTTCCATACAGTTTTTGCTATAGACCCTTTTTGTGTTGACGTCATGATTACGTCACGGTGTTAGCTGGAGGCAAAATAAAGGAAAGACTGGAGGCAAACACTAGCAGTGGGCTAAAGTTACACATCAAAAATATCATCTTACTGTGTTGTTGGGTGCCAGAATCGAGATATCACCCATATTTGAGATGACAACCTGTGATTCGAGGCTCTGGCGAGCTAAAATATCAGCGAAACGTTTCAGAGATTGAGAGAAAATGTTGCTAATATTTAGCCTTCTGCTAACCGCAGCCGTGATCCACTGGCTGCGCTAAATTATTAGCAACCAGTTCTCTTCTTCTCTGAAACGCTTCGCCGATATTGTACGACTCTCTTTTTGACTGACTTTACTGCAGGATAGTTAACTATAGGCATCCAAAGATTTATACGCCCTCAATTTATCTAGCCCGCTGGTCGACCGGCTAGCTACTTAGCTAGCTTAGCTTGCTAATTCTGCCATGCTGTCATGCAACACAGAAACTGAGCCAAACAAAGTTGTCACTCATCTGGCGATAGCACTGTGCTTTCCTACGCTGTGACAAGAGTGTGTGAAGCATTAAGTTGTTAAATTTTACTCAGTTAGTGATTGGCTAGTGACAGTACATATTGAGAGAAACTAGTATTTTCTTCAGCCACTGTTAAAACTCGCCAACAATACTTGCTAGCCAGTGTTAACTAACGTGTTCAAAAAACGCTACAAAATATGTCATCATGTGTACTAACAGAAAAGGGGTCTACAGCTGGCCCTCAAAGTTAGCTCAAAGACTGTGGGCAGGGCTTATATTACAAAAACAAAAAGGTTCTATATCCTGAATACTTTTTGCTATTGGGACCACATTTGGTGGACATGTGGAGATATGATGTTTGAGTGACCATGACAAATGTGGTGCCATTTGGCCAATAAGTGGGGCTGTAATACCATCATCTAACTATAAAGGATTTGTCTGTCTATGTATGTATGTATGAATGATCGCATATCTCGAGAACCGTTCATCCAATCAACTTCACACTTGGCGGGTACAAGCAGCCATGTCACGGTTCTCGACAACGCTGCAAGCAGAACTTCTGGGGGCCAAGCAATCGGCCCGTTCCGGACGGGCACTGCGCTAGTATTTCTAATTATAGATATCTGAAATTGCATTTCTACTAGTCATAATGCCAATTGTGGATATCCATAATGACATTTTTACTGTCGAAATGTGTTTTAGATATTCAAAATAACATTATGGATAACTGGGAAAAAAAATGTAAAAATTAAGACTAGTAACAATTGGATTGTAGATATCTGAAATAGGAGTTTTTCCTAGTAAGAATTATATTGCAGATATCCAAAATGTTCATTCTAGATATCAAAAACGCCATTTTTAATATCTGAAATTAAAAGCCCAATACACATGAATGGCAAAAGTGACGTAATTTTTCCAAGGAAGAATGACGTTGTGGATATCGGAAATGTTCATTTTGACTAGGAAAAATTTAATTGAGGATATCTGCAACACATATCCAGTCTAGCTATAAAATGTTAAAACGGCTTGCCATACTACAAAAGCTATGTTGGTTAGACATACCATACCTGGATCAATGAGAACCTCCTGAGCTCCTACAGACAGAGAGAAAGAATGCAGATTCACTCCATGACGCAAGGCGCAATGTTAGCAGTGTTAGTCCCAACAACTTGCTTAGTGGCTGCTGCTGTTCTACTAGAAAATATACTTATCATGATAAACTTTTGGCATGCAAAAAACTAATTTAAAGGTACGTTTTTTTACCCCTAGTGGCAACTCGTTTGTTTGTGTTATTGTGTGAATTTGGTGAATCCAAACTAACCCTTTAAAACACCAAGGTCAAACAATAACACAAACAAACAAACCGATCGAGTCAGCTAAAATTATTGTTTTTGTCAAAGGAGTCTGGTGGTTTTGGCGAGAACATAGATGGATACAACAGCTTTGGTTCCCTGTCGGAAAGTGTTGTGTGATGGCAAGGTAAATCGGTGAAAATATTCTAAATATAGCATACACTTAAACAGATATCGATTTTTTTTAGATGGCTAATAAGTTTTGCTGCCGCCCCCGTCCACAGCAGTACATAGCTTTGTGCAGTAACTGTCTGTTTGTCCAAACTAGGGGCGTGCCGACCGCCATCTACTGTACGTAATACACTGAATATGGATAAGTACCTCATAAACCCCGCTTCAAAAAATCAGAACTATCCCTTTAATTATTTATCAAGACAGAATACCAAATATATGACGGTTAAAGCTTCTGATATAGAAATATTTGTTTTCTTTCCATTACTGCAATACCACTGCTGCAACCACTAGGGCTCACTTCCAGTTATCTGCATTTACTTGTATTTCTATATCTATGTTCAACTCTACAATAGCTTATTTTACACTATACATATAACATACCTGCTTGCTATTCATATTGTATATTACATAGCCACTTGTTCTACTGAATACATATGCGGATACTTAGAGCTGCAATGATTAATCGATTAGTTGTCAATTATTAAATTTGGTTTTGAGTTTAAGAAAAAAACTAGTAAAAATTCTCGAATTCAAATTTCTTAAATGTGAATATTTTCTTGTTTCTATACTCCTCTATGACAGTAAACTGAATATCTTTGAGTTGTGGACAAAACAAGACATTTGAGGACGTCATCTTGGGCTTTGGGAAACACATTTTTTGCCATTTTCTGATATTTTATAGATCAAACAACTAATCGATTAATCGAGGAAATAATCAACAGATTAATCAACAATGAAAATAATTGTTAGTTGCAGCCCTACAGATACTGTAAATATCATAGTTACACTACTGATATATCATAGCTGCATTCACTTGTACTGTTGAAATGCAATGTTTTTTGTTCATTTAGCGCATTTATATATATATATATATATATATATATATATAAATATACTACTGTTTGCTGGTTATACGCTGCCGGGTAAGAGGCAAAACTGTGTTGCACTGTACTGGTATTTACTGTGTTGCATCAAACCATACTGTATGTAATTTCAAACCACTATAGATCTGATGTATAAGCTAAACAATGAACAGTTTAAATAATCATTAGTTGCAACCCTGAATTATTCAGTTCATCCAGGCATCATAAGAGCAGCTCTTTATCTCTGCTTGTATTCAAACTGGTTTAGGATGATGCTCTACTTAGTGTGTAGTTATACACAAGACAGTGTTAATAAAATACCATGTTAATAGCATGTTAATAACAGATTCAATGATGTTAAGCTTGAATCAAATTAGCAGTCAAAGGGGAGAAGCTTCTTCAGCAGTTTAGGGAGCTGACGTCTCGTACTCTGCACACAAAGGAAGCAGCTTAGCTGAGCAAAGCTTTGTGCTGTTTGAGTTGACATTCTCACAGACAACAGCCTTCAGTTACTGTTATCCCATCCAGACCACTGTTTCGATCAGCGTGGTTACAGAGGGATGTGCTCACCTGGTCTGTGGCGTTTCCCTGCGTCTGCTGGCTGAGACAAACTTGGCTTGCGTCCTGCTGTCTTCCCCGCTGTGCCTCCAGGGTAGTGGAATATGACGGAGGATGAACACAAACCCTCCAACGCAGCTGGAAGGGCACAAATAATAAGACGTTATATCATTCTCTCTCTAATTAGCTCTTTCTTTCTATTCATTTTTTATTCCTAGGATCTTTGCAAGAGCTTCTGAAGGTCGCCGGATCGTTAAAGTTCTACAACCATCATGTTTACACTGCTGATATATTGACATTGGCCTTTATTTGCTTATCACAGATATACAGCAGTGGAATTGTCGACCAATTAATAACAAGAAATTGCAAAGATATGTTTGAGGTCATTTAGAAACGGTGCCACCATTACATAGTTTCTTAACCAGAGAGCACTGATAAAATAGGGCTGTGTGTTGGCAAGAATCTGGCGATACGATATGTATCATGATACAGGGGTTACGATTCGATATATTGCGATACTGTAAACAAGGCGATTTTTTTTAATTAAATTTTTGTAAAACTGTCATAGTATAAAGAACACACCACCATATGCATAAAATCTGAGGGGTTTTTTGCAATCTGAACAGTGGGTTCTGCAATAGCATTTATCATTTATCATTTATGTAATATCCAACATCATATCACCTCTTTGAGAGGGCACATACATTGAGAGGGCGCATATCTTTGCAAATTAAATAAAGTATGAGTTAATCTTTACATGTAAACTATTAAATAAAAACTGATACTCATAATTAAAGATCAATAGTGTTTTTGAGAATCAATACAGTATCACAAAACATAATATTGCGATACTCGATATTTTCAAGTTTATTTTTCAACTGCAAAATCTCCCGCTCAGTACACATCTTTGTCACAATTCTCTAATAAACATATTATAGGGATCCGTTTGTGTTATGCTGAAAAACCAAACTCCTAAATCTCAATACTGCTGGCCTCAAAAATCAAGTATCTGTCAAACACTGATACATTTCAAGAAGACATAATCTAATATTGAGAAATAAACTAACTCTAGCCTTGTAAATCTAAACGATATTTATTATATCAAAATAAAACCCTTTAGATTCATCATTTTGTTTTCAAGGGGATCCAAGTAAACACTCATAAAACAAATGGAAAAAGAATAATAGAAGACACAATATAATATAAGACAACAGCGACAATACAAACAACATATAACCAAACGATAAACTAAATAACTAAGGGAAAAATAAAATAAAATAAAATAATAATAATAATAATAATAATAATAGATAGGGGAACAGTGATGGAAGCATTGCGGTCTGTTTTAAGATGAGAAATCAAAAAATTTTAAAATCTGCAAAAAGATGACAGTAAACGAATATTCAAAGGTAACTTATTCCAATCAAAAGGAGCCCGAAATATAAAAGCTTTTTTACCAACTTCTTTACATACAAAAGGGACTATAAAGAGGATCTGATCAGAGCGTCTTAGGGAATAATTTGACGTTTAAAAAGATCAAATACAATTTTTAGACAATATGAATAGTTAAAGTTAATACATTTAAAAATATTTTTTTCCAGTGAAATTGATGTTTTATATCTAGAGGGAGCCACCCAAGTGTGTCTAACATTGTGCAATAGTGTGTAAAGAAAGAACAAGCTAGCATGAATCCAATCTTATAGTAATAAGCCGGCATTCTGCAGACTTACCACCCAGCCAGAGGAAGTCATTAACCCCCCTGAGCAGCTCCACAGCCATGTGGTAGTGGACCAGGGCGTCCTGCAGCATGCCCGCTTGGAGACACAAGTCCCCGACATGCTTCCTCATCCGCCCCTGGCAACGCTTTTTGTAATGCCTGAGAGAAAGCAGCAGGAAAAAAAGAGAGAAAAACTTTGTTCAGACAGCAGCGGAGTAAATGGTGTGGCTTGAATAATAATAGAAGTTTGGGCTTTTAAATTGATTTTGGTTGGCGGACCCTGTCAGCGGGGTGTCAGGAGAGGAAGTGAATCTTATCAGTCAGCTACAGTGGGGATGTATGGGGTGGGAAAGCACAAGCAAAGGGGAGCAACGAAACAAGGACAGAGTGTGAGCCGACCTACGACCCTGTAGCCTTGCACGATAACACAGGGACTCAGGAGCTACACAAGGATACGGGTAAATGTGTAAGACATTTGAGCACTCTGAAAGACTGGGAAGGTCGTGTGAAGACAGTAACATGGATCAGCAGGTGATCAAGGACTCAAGGTGAAATGGAGCCATGGACAACATTTTTCTTAGCTATGTAGAGGTGGACATAAAGAAAGAAGAGAAAAAAACATTCTGGGAAAATTTAAAAGACAAAAATGACCGCCGATGCTCAGTAGGCTACTTCTGAACAACAATGAAATTGTTCTGGCAGAGTAAAACTAAAATGAAAAGGCAAGCTGCTATTAAAAGAGTCATTGAAAAATAACCAAGGCAGTTAATCTGGATCTTTGGACATGGACGCCATTATCAAACTCATGTTTTTTATGAGTAGCTGCAGTTCTATGCCAAGCTGGAAGGCAAAGTATGCTCTTTCATGAATAAAGATCCATGATTCATGGCCAGGGAGTCGCTCCAGCATCGACAGCCAAACAGACTAAAATCCCAAACTGCACCTTCCCAATCCAAATATCCCCCTGAAGCTGGGACGGACCTCAGTAGCGTGTACTGGGCCAAACTGTGTTCAGTGGGACCAAACTATCAGCTCCTCCTTTAAAAAGGACCACACCAGTGTTTTTTAATGTTTCTGCACATAAATATGACTTAATTTCAAAGGCAAATACAGTGTTTAACATTTAGGTTGAGCATTCTCCAAAACATTTTATATCATAGTGAAGGTGGCCACTGGTTTCAGTTATGTTTTGTAATGTATAAAAATCTAATTGCAGAGACTGCAAACACACTTGAGACAAGTAATCCATCACTTTGCCTATAAATGATTATTTGTTGATGTCTTTACTGGAAAAAAAACTGCAAATAGCTTTTACAAGGAATGCGTTTGTAGTTTAGAGCTTAAAATAACACTTTATTTAACAAGTCTGTAATTTCACAATAATTTCTTAATAATTTCTAGGAAGTTTCCTGGAAAGAAATATATGATTTGGTACTAATTATCTGGAAAACAGAGAAAGCATTAAATTGATGCACTTACAATGAATTAATTTCAATTAACTGCTAGAGTCTTTTAGTCAGTGCATAGCAGGTGAGCAGAACATGCAAACACGTATGCATCAACATACAGTGGATCAAGTTCCTCCTTATAAATTGTTAATAAATTACAATTTAGTCGGTTTTAATCAGAGCTTTTCTTTCAAGGAAATTCCTATTTGCCCCATAATTAGTACTCCATGTTTCTTTCCAGGAAACTTCCTTAGAAATTAGTGCAAAATCAAAGACCTGTAAAACAAAGCGTTACCAAGTTCACTCCCTCTCTTAAAGCACAAACAACAGGTTGCATATTTCCTCTTCTTGTTTTCCCTTCTTTATTTATATTAGATATTGTATAATATATTATCATATAATTACATGAATATATATTGTTTAAACTGAACTTAACATAAAATAATTAATTTTTTTTTTCATCTCAAAATGAGTTTTTAACAGTGATGCAGATGAAAGCGTAGACTGTGTTTAGGATTTACTGGAGAGGGATTTCAAGTGCTGGTCGGAAGTCCCAAGTCTGAGTTTAATAAATTGGTTGCTGAAAAACATCCCATGCAATAAAAATAGAAAACAGTAATGTGAATTTGGTATCTTCTTGCTTTATAGGTTCTATGAATACATAAATATAGGCACATAGTGAAACCAGTGGCTGCCAGGAGGGGAGAAAGATTGGCACTAAGTAAGAGTACAGAGGATTTGTTGTAAATGAGCAAAAGCACAGAAAAACACAAGTATGGCCCTTTAACTTCCCTCTGAATCAACCATAGAAATAGTGTTAGGATGTAGCCAAGACTGAAAAAAAAGTAGTCACTGGGCCTCTGTGAACACTAGGTGGTCAACGGAATACAACTTAGCAGTTTCCTTTACTGCAACAGTGTCAAACACAAGATTTCTGATATAACATTTGTGTGCAACTAGTGCAATGAATGTAATGTAGTACTTCTAATCAGGCCTAACTCATGATATAGTGGGTTGTGAGGAGCCTATATTCATTTATAAATTAAAGTTAGGCCTTCTTTTAATTTTAGTAGCTAATGTTACCGCTAGACTATTTTGCTAACAATGTGTTATTTTAACAGCTAAGGGGCTATTTTTGGCCTGCAACTTCAATAAAGATTTTCGATCAGTATGTATAAACTGACACCTGTGGAGGAGCGATGAGTTTGGCTCGGAGGAGTCATGAGCAAATGCACAACAGCACAGAGGGCTGGCGTTTTCTTTCAAGCCAGAGCTAAAGCTGATGGGATCGGTATGGGTTTGGGTTAACTAAACTTATGAGTCTAACATCTCACCTTTTCACACCCAACAATAAACTCACAGGACAGTATGAGAGAAAAAAAAAAGAAGAAAGACAAATAAACCAAGGTGAACAAACGAAAATGAACGCAGCAAAAATCAAAAGACAGATTTTTGAGAAGAATTTCTGAGCAGGCAAGGCTGATATGTAACAAGCAACTTGACACAGAAACAAACACACTAACGACTTGCAAATAATGCAGTATATCATATTAGTGAACATTCAAGCACTCTTTAACCAGCCTCTAAGTGCTAAAATGCTTTTGAAAAAAGGGGGTTAAGGTGCAGCGAATAGAACAACTCACCTGCTATCCGTGTCCAAACCCACAAAGTCCTTCTTCTCGAAAGGCACACAGAGCAGTGGTATCTTGTCTCCTGACTTGTCTGTGGCCCGGTCAAGCCGCTTGGACTCCAGAACAATAAATATCGACTCCACAAAGTCATCCACTCTCTTCTCCACATCGGGGCAGTCTTCAAAGCTGGGGTAGAAGGCCACGTCTGTCCGCTGCTGCTCTGCGATATCTCCCTGCAAGCCGAACACCAGCAGCCGCGAATCGAACAGCGTGGAGCTGTACACCTCCTTCTGGCCGTGGAAGCGTTCTGCAGTCTGGGGCCACTCCTTGGCCGAGGCGCAGGTGGTGATGGAGATGAGGCCCACCACCTTGCGGTGCGTCTGGAAGTCTCCCCACTCATTGTTTTCAGGCAGGTAGTGGTGGCGGTAGCGGATGTAGAGGAGGCGCTGGGAGTCTCTGATGCTCACCTGGCTCACGCTGGCGATACGTTTGTAGATCTTGAAGAACTGGTCCTCGGGTACAATGCCGACCGGCTGGACCACCACTAGTACTGTCTGGTGGTCCTCGGCACATTGCATGTAGTCTGGGACGCTCATCTTTGCATGTGGCTTCATGGGACAGAAAAACAAACACATTTATTAGAGTTGATTCCAAAAATCTTAACTTTAAATGCTTCGAAGTTTCAACCATAGCCATGGTAATCGACCTCCAAATCAGTATTCGAATGCTTAATTTTTATGTAATAATAAAGTATAAATACCAAAATAGCCCATGAAATAAGGAATAATCCCACAAAATTACTCATTATTCATATTCAACATTAATTATTATTAGTTATTCTCAGATGGATGTTGCTGTTTGTTGTGTGTAGAGATGTGTGTGTGTGTGAATACAGCAGTGGGGCAGCGGCACTGTCCCAGGCACTGAGACAGGGATGATGGAGACAGACAGACAGAAGAACATGTCAGCCTGCTGCGCTGCAAAACTTGAATACCTTTGAATTTTACTCACTGAAGCTTCGAAGCCCAAAAACTGCTATTCAGGAAAGCCATAGTAATCATACACATACAGGTACATGATATTTGACCTTTGCATTTAACCCATCTTTAGGGACACTTTTGACACGTAGACAGTAAGAGGAATTAAACCGCCAACCTCTCGGTTAAAGAACAACCCGCTCCACTCTCACTGAGCTACAGCTGAGTTGATTCCACAATAACTTCTCATTATTACAACTCATTATTTAACCCCTTCAGGTAGAAAGTTGTTCCAGTGAAAACTGTTCACAGCCCAAATTCTGAGTGAGCAGGATATTGTTTCTGAAAAGACATACTGCTGTTGAATCTTTTAAATGCACATTTTCAATACTGCTAAAGGACATTTTTTTCACCTTCATTGTACCCAGCCAACATGTGTATGTGGGGTCCATGTGGGTAGTAAATGGGCTGAAACATGGGCCCTATACGGGATTGTCCATGGGTTCCATAATGGCCCCATTATGCCAATTTCCCTTGTGGGTTTCATGCAGGAGTACACTGGGTGTTATATGGGCCCAATCTGGGCAACATAAACCAAAACCCATCTCGGCCCCAGGTTTAAGGTCTATGTGGGAACTACATGGGGACTACATGGCCTGAAATATGGGTTGCAAGTGGGTTTGTCCACAGTTTCCATGTTGGCCTCATGCACTAATTTCCCAGTAGTGACCCAACTAGGACCCACATGGGGAGCCCATGTGCGACCTACTTAGTTGATCCAAGTGGGCCCCAGATAAGATGCCCATACCCACTCAGACCCACTTGGTACCCAGGTATCCCCAGCATGTGGGGCCCACATAACCATGTTGGCTGGGTATTGGGGTGGAGGAAGACATTTTAGGGGTAATTATCTCAAAACCTGGGCATTTAAAGTAGAAAACTATCATCAAGGAGATATAATCAGAATAGATGAGAAAATTATTTTGTTGTACTTTGGGTGCACTGATACTTTAACAGTGAAACATCTCATGAAAACAATGCAGACGTGGGTTATTCTCTGTTAATTAACACTAATAAACATCAACTGTGTTTGTGTTCAGTGTGACAGCCTTTGACGTTTGAATGACGAAAGTGCTGCTTGGAGTCTCTGATGTATAAGATATTGTTAAACTGTATCCCAGAGATCCCTAAATAGTCCAAAAAAGTGAAACTTCCTAACTAAATTCAGCATTACCTTTTGCCAAAAAGCAAAACAACACCTGCTGCTGTCTCTTCTAACATAAACATCAAGCATTGTCAGCTCTATGTGGCAGCTGACAACATTATTACAGTGGTCAAATGTGACCAATATGAGGTATGTAACGAAACAGAAGTCCTCGTGTCATTAGCTAATTGTATATAGAGAGAAATAGCTTATATTAAAGCTATATTGTCGTCTCAAAACATTAGTGTCAGCTAGCTTAGCTTAGCTAGCTCACCTATGAACTGGCTGCTTCTGACAGTCACACAGTGACGACACAGACTTCAATAACCAGGTCATTAATGCACACATTAGCTCAGTGAGCTTTTTATGTATATTTCAAATCAAAGCCTTTATAATATAACGTTTACTCACCTTTATCTTAGCAGTAAACCTGTCAAGTTGTGCAGCTTCCTTCTTTGGACCAGTATTTTGCAACAACAGCAGAACATCCGGTGGTCTCTTTCAAAATAAAACCATCACAAGTCTAGTAAGCGTATGTTTTATTGTGATACAGTTGTAGTCAGTCAGTTAGTTAGTTAATTGTTGTAGTCTCTATCTGCGTCACCGCCATATATACATTTCCTAGTGACCACATCAACAGATGACGATAATATGCAACTTTGTTAAATATGCCACAATGTTTTGTTTTTTATTTTGAAATCCTAGAATCCTTGTTTCCTGCAACTCCTTCTTCGTCTTCTTCTTCTGCAAAGGTAGAACTCGAATATGTCACACCAGCTGCCCTCCTACAGAACAACTGAGGTACTGCAACTGAGCAAAACCTTGTGATTAATGTATTTTCAAATGTATGATGAACATGATTTTAATGTTAATTTAAATAAATGTATTATATGAATGTTAGCCACTCATGAAACTAGTTGTTATGCATGTAAGTTTAGACCAACAAACTAGGTCTGTGTGTACCAACTTCATGTCATATTCCATCATTATACAGAACACATTGATAATAAAGTCTGTATATAATGGTTTAGTAAAAAATATGTAGCTCACACACAACATCGCTATGAATGCACTGACACTGCAGACCCAGAGTGTGGAAGATGTCATTCATGTGATTGCACTGGCAATCAGATCACAATATTCCACTGACTTGCAAATTAGAAATGACCCTCTTGTGGGTGAGCAAATGTCCCCACGCTATCCTGTAAAATTCCTCATTAAAATGAGGACTATGAATAGAAAATGACACATTTTAAATAATCAGATTAGAAGTTCAAGGTTGAATAGGATGAATAAAAAAAAAAAATCATCCACACATGTAGATTCAACTCCATTTTAATTATTTTTTTCACCCATAAATCACTTTTCACAATCTTCTTGGAAGACAACAGCATTTTATTCCCTATTTTCTTCTTAATTTTTGGCCAAGGGGAATTGGTCCAAAAGCAAAGCAGGAGCTCAGAGAGAGAGAGACATGGAATGTCTAAAACATGATTCATAGTGAATATACAGCAATAACAGGCAAACATCTACCACCATCAACTTACAAAACAGTGCACAGACATTGTGTGTGAAGGCTGTCATCACCACGGATCCCAAACTGTAACAACACAATTTTGAAAGCAGGTGGGGATTGGAAGATGTTACGAGTCAGAGAGGGAAACCATGTTGTTCTCGATTTAAAAAAGACAAAACATGAACATTATATATATATTTATATATAACTGAATGAATGCACACGCATAAATGTGAAGCCTTAATTTTTCCCATGTGGTGAGTGTTCCCTAAGGCTAGTAAGACTGAGTCAGGTCAATCTAAACACACCAGCTTTGACCTTTACATCTTTGTTCGGAATGAGGCAGGTTTCAGTGCATAGTCACATTACTGCATCTTCATGCCCAGGAAAAGACAATGAAACTGTAACATAAAATAAACAAGAGGAATGTAAAGCTACGTGGTTGAAAGCTTAAAAGACACACATGTTACAATCCATATGAAATGCTCCCTTCTAAATGTTTGCCATCTTTTTGCCTGGTCACTCAACAATACAGAGCACCCGTCGGTGCAAGGAATAAAGCTTCCAGGTTATACAGGTTATGGAAAATGTAGAAGATGGCAGGTAAGTGCTAATACAACAGTGAAAATCCACCTGCAAAGCGCATTATATATATTTATATATCTTGGCACCAAATGTGAAATGTGCTTAAATTAAGCAGCTAACTACTGACCTATTCTACCACTGATTATCAACCTTGTTAATAAGTTTGGCCCATTGGTGACCATTGTCACATATCTAATGAGAGCGTCTGGATCCCAACTTAAACGTGTTTTGATATGCAACCAGTAAATTTGTCCAATAACTTTGATTTTTCATATTCTATTTATTTAACTATTATTTTACCAGTTCAAATATATTTTCTGTAAAAAAAAAAAAAATCCTAACATTAAGGTATTTATTGTTGGCCTATGTAGTAAAATGTAAATACATAGATTACCAGAATCAGCCTATTAAATAGCCACAATGTATGGCCACCATGTGTAAATTTCAATTATAGTATGTTATACAATACACGGTGCACGAACTTAGTGTACTAAATGGTAGCTACAACTGGTCACCAATGATTAATTAAAGCCAGAATGTGAACGATTTCGGAGTTCTGACTGATTTCTTAGGTAGTTTTAATAAAACACTGGGCCTGATGGTGATGTACATTAATACCTTTTTGTGTTAATAAAATATCTGGCTTAATCTTTGTGAGACAAATCCACAACTTTAGCTTAAAGGTACCCTGTTGAGTTTTTGACCACTAGTAGCGCTATGGACCAACGTCTTTCTCCCTGTTTTCTTTATATTGTGCACACAGGCAATACACACTCCTGCCAGGAAGAAGACTGCATGCTAGCAAACATGGATGTAAACAATGCACGATTTAAAATATATATATATATTTATATATATATTATTTTTTTTTAAATCATATTTGCAAACGTAAGGAATGAAATGCACTCAAAATGTTTGGTGTAGACCTCAAGAGCAACACGTCTAAATGTAAACATAACTTTTGTTTGTTCAGGGTACCGCTAATGTGTCACAGAAAAGTATTAGTTTGTGGGCTTATTAAAGCAATTTGTATTTTTAATATTTGTCCAAAAGTGCACATGACAACGATTAATTGATGAGTTATCAACTATTAAATGAATCGCCAACTATTTTGATTATTTATCATACTCGTTTGAGAATTTTTTTAAGAAAAGAAAAGTCAAACTTCTCTGATTCCAGCTTCTTAAATGTGAATATTTTCTGGTTTCTTTACTCTTATGACAGTAAACTGAATTACTTTGAGTTGTGGACAAAACAAGACATTTAAGGACGTCATCCTGGGCCTTGGGAAACACTGATTGGTCATTTTATAAACCAAAAAAACTAATCGAGAAAATAATCGACAGATTAATCAACAGTGAAAATAATCGTTAGTGGCAGCCCTAGTTGTGAGTTCCGGTGGCATTATCACCCCTCGAATCAGGTCAGATGAGCACAGGACATCAGTGTGTTACAGTGGGTTTCCACTTCAGAATCGAACCTCGTGTCATATTCATA
>CAKAOI010048703.1:54993-122067 GCA_916701655.1 Sebastiscus albofasciatus | reverse complement strand
TGGCCATTTTCAAAGGAGTCCCTTGACCTCTGACCTCAAGATATGTGAATGAAAATGGGTTCTATGGGTACCCACGAGTCTCCCCTTTACAGACATGCCCACTTTATGATAATCACATGCAGTTTGGGGCAAGTCATAGTCAAGTCAGCACACTGACACACTGACAGCTGTTGTTGCCTGTTGGGCTGCAGTTTGCCATGTTATGATTTGAGCATATTTTTTATGCTAAATGCAGTACCTGTGAGGGTTTCTGGACAATATCTGTCACTGTTTTGTGTTGTTAACTGATTTCAAATACTAAATATCAACATACATTTGCATAAAGCAGAATATTTGAGTATTAAATACTTGACAAAATGTCCCTTTAAGGTGTATTTCGAACAGATAGAAATGTGCTATGTATAACAGACCGTTGCTATGGACGCATTTCTGATGTCTGATTCTGGCGGACCATTTTTGTGTCAAATTATTGATTTCTTAAGTAAGTAGCCGTGTAATAAGCGGGATAATGTACAGCTAGCGGGTCATTGTTGTGAAAAAAAAACCTTCAGGGCGATGCAAGACCCAAGATTTATGTTTATTTCACAACAATGACTGGCTCGCTGTACATTATCCCTTACTTATTAATGATGAAATATAATCGGGTTCTTTGCTCTAACTTGTGCCGAAAGGACACACATCAATGTTTTTTTTTTTTTATTATTATTCCTCGCTGGTGCGACTTGATAGTGAAAGCATCAGGAGCCTCGGTTCCGACTGAGAGCGAGCGGGCCGCTGATGTGGCTTAAATATTTTCCAGTGTTTGCATTACTGTACCTGCAGAAAGGCTGTGAAATGCAATGCACTGTGTTTATGTGTAGCTTGGCAGCCTGCCGGCGCTGCTCGGAGGGGAAACAGCAAATGAAAAGTTTGTGTGTTTTGGAGCAGAGAGAGAGAGGGGATGGTGTGTGTGCGTGTGTGTGTATGTGCGTGTGTGTGTGTGTGTGTGTGTGTGTGGGTCTTCCTGCCGTTCTGTGATCACTGGCGTATTTAGACTAATCATTGAAGAGGGGGAGCATGTGTCTCCATGAATATGATCTTGCGTGCTGCATGCTGTTTCTGCGACTGTGTGTGTGTGTAACCACAACTCACACAGGGGGCATAAATGTCTCAGGCTGTGCTCGCACACGTGTTGGTGTATCCATTTGCAGGAGTTTTACTCTCACACACACATACACACATGCTGAGAGAGAGAGAGAGAGAGATTGAAGAGAAGAAGGGGAGAGCGAGAGGAGGTTGTTTCTAAATCAGAACCAGAAGTTGAGACGGAGTGACGGAGCAGAGGCTCGGATAGGGGGGTCGTTGTGTGTGTGTGTGTGTGTGTGTGTGTGTGTGTGTGTGTGTGTGTGTGTGTGTGTGCGTGTGTGTGTGTGTGTGTGTGTGTGTGTGTGTGTGTTTCCGGAGTGTGTGCAGCCCGGTCTGGTCTGTCTGTCTGTTGGGGGTGCGGAGGTGGGGAAAGAAGGGACTTGGGTGGGGCGGGGGCTAAGAGGGATGTATGGCATTCAGAGAAAATAACCCCCCTCCTCTTCCTGCAAGCAGGAGTGAACAGTAAGCATGTTTTACCTCGGCTATTAATCCTTTCTCCTGACTGGAGACCCGGACCAAACAAAAAAGAACAGAGGCATCTTCCTCCTCTTTCCTTAAATCTCTCCATTTTCTTTGTCTTCTTCTTCTTCTTCTCTGTTTCTCTTTTATTCACTCTGTTTTCCTCCTTCTTGTTCACCTCTCTATGTTGCTATCTCCCCCAGCCTTTATCTTCATGTCTCGGTCTATGTGTGTGTGTGTGTGTGTGTGTGTCATCCCCTCTCTGGCGCTCGCTCTGTGCGTGCCAGTGCTGTGCTATGCTGGGGATATTTCTGTCAGCCTCTATTTATTTATTGATGGCGATGCTGGTGAGAGTTCGCCTGCCTACATGCGTGCTTGTGTTAAGAGAAAGTGAGGTGCTCTCTGGAAATCTTTACCTCCTCTTCTCCTCCTCCTCCTCCTCCTCCTCTCCACGACTCCTCCAAAGTAAATAGTTGTCAACCCTCCGTCCATCCTAATGACAGCGCGGGGCCGACCCAGGAAGTGTTTGACCTCTGAAATAGCAGGACGGGAACTAGCTGCTCTCTCTGCTCTCCGTCTTGTCTCGTGCGGAGGATGAAAGGCCGGTGTCACTGAAATGGAAGTTTAAATCATCCCTGAAAGAGCACCGCCCCGACGCCGCTGTCTCTGACAACAAGCTACGGCAAGCTGTGAGCCACGCTGCCTGGCAACCGAAACTAGTTCCTGGAAGCAAGAATGCAAATAGAGTACGTTAATGTCAGATCTCATTGTATGTTGGGCCCTGCTGAACTCTGGGAGCCTGTCGACTGGTGGTCCAGAGGTCAGCAAGTCCCTCCGAGGCCGTTTATCTCCCAGCGTGTCCTCCGGGGACAGACGGGGTGTCGAGGTAGCAGAGGTGAGATGGCAGGGAGGGAGGAAGCAGGCAGGTATGGTTGTAAGGTTGCCGTCTCAAGGATGGGTGACCATCCATCTGTCAGCCTCCCGTTCTACCACCCATCATTAGCGCCTACTACTACCTAATGCTGCATTCGGGCAATGTCAGCAAAATGAGAAAAATGGCAAAGTCCCATTGTTGCAACTTGGCAGTGTTATATATAATATAATAGTGTTTTCCATAATGTTGCCCTCCTTGGTTTAAGGCCCGACACACCAAGTTGACGGTCGGCTGTCGGCCAATGTTGAGCCATCGGTGACCTTCTGTCGGCCTAGTTTTTGCGGTGTTTCCCATACCGTCAGCTCTAGTCTGCGAATACGAATACAGACTGCCGTCACCTGCTTGTATGGAGAGTTATTTCCTCTCACGCAGGTGCAGAACGTACGTGCTGGTTGACTGTCGGCTGTAGTCTTTGCAGTTAGTTGAAGTACAACTTTATGGCCAAGACACAGGCGACGTGAGGCGACGCAACAGTTGGCCTTCGTCTCTGCTAGTTTTTGATGTTGGTTTAGAGTGTCTGGTTTAGATGCCTAGTATTGTACATGATTAGGCCTTATTATGCTTTGATAATATTCACAGTAACTGTGTTTACACTTAAATTACTACGCACTTACTTACATAGAACTGGAGTTACATCCACGTAAACTATAATGTTAATTTGCCTCAGCTGGTTACTGAACAGGAAACTACTGCGCTGCTTTTTCATTCATTCATTCATTCATTCATTCATTCATTCATAGCAGAGAGCAGCAATAGCGTTGAGCTGAAGGTTTGCGGTGGAAGGAGTTGCACGTTAGTCAGCTACGGCGTAGCCACTTAACATACGATTATAGATCAGGCTTAAGGAGGAAAACAAATTGATGTGGAATCAGATTTGAGCACAACGTAAACAGTATTCCAAGACAGTCCCTCATTTTCTAGCTCCATAATCACATCGGATGAAAGGGAAAATAGCCTAAATTAGCTGTTTTGACACGTTACGTACAGTATTTGCATTGTTTCACGTACAAGTTAAACCAAGTAGCTCAATTCTGACTAGTTGACTCAACTGTATTAGTGTTAGTTTTGGATTTTATTTCCAATGGAAACGACTTTGCCTCTAGTTTGGTTCTTGTGTTTTGGACGTTTTTTTCGCCAAGTGGGAGATATCTTGGCTGTCAGAAAAAAGTACTCGTAATTTAACAGGGTTTCCCACGTTGATGTGCAGTGGAGGCAGTTGCAAAAGCCCAGAAAAAAGACATCCTACACTAACTGTGATATCAGTTAAATACACTTTTAAGACACAAAACATGGACCTTCAGGTAGAAAAAGAGCAGCGGTTCTATTTCAAACAGCAAAATGTTGTTTGGAAATTTGATTAGGAGATGAGATGCGTCAGGAGCCGGGTGGTTTACCGACTCTCTTAAACTATTTCCTGGGGGAAACCCTGGACTAGGAGGTTGACGTAAATGTTTTCCCACACGGCTGCTCGTATTTATGGTTTGTGTGACGTGACGTGAACGTAGCATAAGCTCACACTTGAAACACGAGTACTGACTGAACAGAAAGTGCTCAAAGGTGAATAACAGTCAGCTCTTTTTTCTTGCTCTCTCTCTGTGTAACTGAAAGCAGCAGCCCCCCCCCCGCCCCCCATCCCATTTTCTCCTTATCAGTTCCCTACGACGGTGCCAGCACTCCCTTTCTCTTACACCTCCTCCTTCTTTGGACACTCTCTCTTTTCCTTATTTACTTTCTTTTCCTTTTTTCTTTTCTTACTCTTTTTAACATCTTTCTCTCTCTTTCTTTCTGCCCTTTCTCCCTCAATTTTTCCCTCCTTCCTCGACGTGCCCCAGGGCCCTCAGAGTCTTAGCAAGTCCCACAGACCGTCCATTGTCTTGGGAATGCGGTTTGCTGTCTCCCCTCACCTCCTCCTCCTTCTTTTCGTTCTCCTCCTCCTCCTCCTCCTCCTCCTGTCTGGCAGGAGACAAGGTTAGGTAGTGTTTGGCTCCTGGGTCCTTAAGGCCACTGGGTTTAAAGTCACAAACCTGGCTAACCCCAGGAGGACCTGGTCCAGGACAGTTGATCGGGCTAAACTTGGCATTATTCCTGGTGGAAACCTGAACAGTGTTTTGAGAAGACAGATGATATTTGACTGTTTGTATGTTGTTACAAGCCCGTAAGTCTAGAGATGCTCACCCAGGATTTATCATTAAAGGTCCAGTGTGTTGCATTTCAGGGGGTTTATTAGCAGAAATAGAATATAATATTAATAACTATGTTTTCATTAGTGAATAATTCCCTAAAACTATGAATCATTGTGTTTTCGTTAGCTTAGAATGAGTCCTTCATATCTACATAGAGAGCGGTCCTCTTCAGGGACTCAACGCCATGGGACAGGGACTCTACAGTAGCCCAGAGTGGACAAACCAAACACTGGCCTTTCGTGTTTTGACTTTACCTGAAGGTCCATACTTACCAACCCTGAGACCTCAAATATCGGAAGGATTCTGAAACCATAGTGAGGGGTCTGGAGGTTCTCCCCCCAGAAAAATTTGAGTTTCAGAGACTTTTTTTCCTGCATTCTGTTGACTTTTAAAGAACGAAAATAGCAAAATAATAAGTACACTTTTAATTCTCAGGAAAGAATACAGAATAATTCGCCTAATAAAAAAGGCTAATATTCATTAGTTTTTATTCATTCATTCATTCATATTTTCCCCTGCTTGAGTATTTCTTTCTCTAGTATTCTGACTTTCTCTCTCCGTCTCTCACTCACTGAAGGCCCATTCAGGCACACCGCCGTCTGACTTCTGTTGCTCCTAAAGTAGTGTTATAATAGTATGGATGACCTCTGAGCGAGGTGAATGGCGTTACCACGGTTTTGCACTCTGCGGCTCACGTTACTGCAGTCTTGGACTGCAACTCAGTTGGTTGCAATCTGCAAACACACCGCTAGATGCCACCAAATGCCACACACTGTCCCTTTAATTAAGTGAATAGAAATGTTTGGACTGACTATTTTTGTCTCAAAAGGGAAAAGTCGACTGAAAAATAGACATCAAGATGCCCAAGACATTTTTTAAAAAAAAAGGTGGACAAATGTGTTGCAGCCTCTAAATGTTCTTACGGAAGGTTGTTGGGTTAGCTGACTGCTTGATCCTCCCTAAGTGTGTTCGTTCTTCATGTGTGAGTAATTCCTACAGCGTACGCATTAGTGTGACGGCAGAGGTGACGCACAGTGAGACACAAGAGAATCCCAATAACTGCGAATGTAAAAGCTTCATGTGGAATTTTCTATATTTATCAAAAATACTTGAATCTTGATCTCGTCGTTTGTGAGGTGGAGGTGGGCCACGTGGTGGTGCCTCTGGGATACGAAATGGAAATTTGTAGCGTGTCTGTATGTGTGTGTGTTTATATGTGTGTGTGTGTGTGTGTATATCTTACACCCAACCCCCCAATGTCTGGCGCTCAGGAGGACTGCTCCTATGGGAATGCCTCTTCCTGCCTGGTCCGACACACACACGCACACGCACACACAGACACACACACACACACACACACACACACACACACACACACACACTCTCTAAAATAGAAATGGGGTGAGTGGATCAGACTGGCGTGAGATGGTTTTAAATGTCTGGTCTGTTTCTGTTGGTTGCTAAACATAAGTGTCGGGGACACAGACTTAAATTGGACGGGTGAGAATTTGGTCTGAATGTCAGATGTGCCGTATCTATCGCTATAGTAGAGCAGAATAAAATGAGGCTGCGACTGGACTTTTTTTCCTCAATATTTCTCTGACTCCGTCTCCCCAGCACAGTGTTTACTCAGCTCATTTTCTCTATTACCACATTATTCAGTATAATATATGGTAATTCTTTAAATGTTTCGCGCTAAAGACGTCTGGCTTCAGCTTTGAGGTCCACCATGTTGCTTTAGGCACTATGGAATGTGTACCGCCCGACTGTAACTCCCTGGCTGACTGCGCTCACTATACGATACCACCACTTCCCTCTCCTTTTTCATCTCGCACCTTCTCAGCTCCGCAGGAATAAAATCCAGTTGTGTGAGCATAACATGAGAAAAAGAGAGTGAGAGAAAAAAAAGTATAAGTGAGCAGGAGAATATGAAAGAATGCCAAAGAATAAGGAGGAGGTAGATATTGCTAACAAGGTTGCCAGAGACTCTTTTCATTTTTAATAGTCCCGTAGGAGGTCTGGCTGATAAAGTGTTATATTATATTATTAAATCTTGGCAAAGTTTGAGTTTGCAACTGATTCCAACAGTAGCAAGTGTGAAAGTGAGTCTGTAGGTTAGATAAACTACAGCAGAATTAATGGACGGGATCTTTCAGCCTAAAGATAAACGTTAAGTGTGTTTCAGATCTTTATAAAGATCTTCTTTAAAGAATGAGAAGAAGAATTAATTTTAATGCCACTAATTTCTTTAACGAATTTTTAGGTTGTAGCAGCTCAGTTTTGAAGCTAGAGTAAAGATATTGGCATCATATGAAACTAGAAAAACCTAATGAATCCATTGGTACCAACCACGTCATACTAGCTTGTCGCAAAGGAGGCTAAATAACGCGGCAAACTTCTGTTCAATTTTGGCGAGGAAAAACGGGACAAAGGGGTCCCTTGACCTCTGACCTCCAGATATGTGAATGAATATGGGTTGTATGGGTACCCACGAGTCTCCCCTTTACAGACATACCCACTTTATGACAATCACATGCAGTTTGGGGCAAGTCATAGTCAAGTCAGCACACTGACACACTGACAGCTGTTGTTGCCTGTTGGGCTGCAGTTTGCCATGTTATGATTTGAGCATATTTTTATGCTAAATGCAGTACCTGTGAGGGTTTCTGGACAATATTTGTCACTGTTTTGTGTTGTTAATTGATTTCCAATAATAAATATACATACTTGACAAATCTCCCTTTAAGGTGCATTTGGAACAGATAAAAAAATGTGCAATTAATTTGCGATTAATCTGCAAATTTTGCTAATCCCTTCCTCTGTTTGCATAGAAGTGATTCAACTCGACAGCTTTTTGAACTAAACCACTATGAGTGAGCGGTCCTTCCTTCCTTACATACATAAGACCCAACATACATGAACGGGGGATATTGCAACAGTCAGCATTCGCACCACAAAGAAATGTACCAGGAATGTGCATTTGCATGTATGTGATTGGCTAACGCAGCATTTAGCTGCATGATGTAGCGCTGCAGTCTGGCCATTTTCAGATTAAGTTGCAGTGTTTTTTTGTCCAGTGCTTCTATTACTATTATTATTTCGTAAAGTGTTGCTTAAACCAATAGATTTAGCAGATTATTATCCTCCTCTGTGCTCACTAATTGCCCCTTTTAAAGTCTTTCTAACATTTTCCTCAGGTCTTATTCATATTATAATCTATTTCATGCCCTTTTCTTACTGTTTCATTCTTACACAATCTTTCAAGAAATGTCCCTTAATATGTAAAGTTGTTGAGACATAAATCTAGCAAATACTAATCTATCTAACCATGCAGAATATAATAAGTAGAACATTCGTCAGTGGTTGTACAGTTTGTAGGATGTAGGAACATGAATGTAGACGTCTGAACCTACAGCAAATAAATATTTGCAGATATGTAAATGTCACCTGGTATAGCTCGCTAAATGTCATTGTGTGTAGTGCATGTACAGACGCACCTACTGTATATGTGCTTGTGTGAGAGTGTACTTGAGTGTGTGTACTTGTGTGCACATGTACAGTACGTGTTGATGCTTCCCTCTGTAGGATCCTTTTAATGCTGTTATTTATCATCACTCTGAGATGAGATCACTACATTCCTGGAGTCTTATTTTGCTGATGAATTGTTTAGAATTTACATTCCTTTCGCGGTACCAGCTTTCTCTCAACGTTTCCTATAATTATATTCTAAGAACCATAAAGACAGCGGCTGTAAACCTGATGATTTTCTGCTGTGTTTCTTTTTTGTTTTCACATGTAGGTGGAAAGTGTAAAAACTAGGGCTGTCAAGCGATTAAAATATTTAATCATGATGAATCGCAAATTACTCTGACATTTTTTTTCTGTTCAAAATGAACCTTAAAGGGAGGTTTGTCAAGTATTTAATACTCTTATCAACATGGGAGTGGACAAATATTCTTGCTTTATGCAAATGTATGTATATATTTATTATTGGAAATCAATTAACAACACAAAATAATGACAAATATTGTCCAGAAACCCTCTCAGGTACTGCATTTAGCATAAAAAATATGCTCAAATCATAACATGGCAAACTGCAGCCCAACAGGCAACAACAGCTGTCAGTGTGTCAGTGTGCTGACTTGACTATGACTTGCCCCAAACTGCATGTGATTATCATAAAGTGGCCATGTCTGTAAAGGGGAGACTCGTAGAACCCATTTTCATGCACATGTCTTGAGGTCAGAGGTCAAGGGACCCCTTTGAAAATGGCCATGACAGTTTTTCCGGTTTGGACAGTTTGGAGCGTTATTTAGCCTCCTTTGCGACAAGCTAGTTTCATATGATGCCAGTATCTTCACCCTAGCTTTAAAACAGAGCCTTTTACAACCTAAAAATTGCAAGTTGCGTTAATGCGTTAAAGAAATTAGTGGCGTTAAAACAAATTTACGTTAACGTGTTATTAACTTTGACAGCCCTCGTAAAAAGTGACTATGAAAGCAGTGACTGAGGTTGAGGTTTTTGTAGCTGAAAATAGCGAGCATCTCCTGGTTGGCAACATGTCATTTGGCTGCATTGCATTCTGGTCTACGGAGGTTGATCAAATGTTTTCTGAGCTTCTTTTAAAATGGATTTCTCTCAGTATGATTGTTGGACATTGGTGTGAAAGGGCAGCCGATGAAAGACGCGAGAACCTGATGTGTCATTTACATTTGTCCCAGATGAAGAAATAATGACCCAGAAAAGAAACGTGTATCCGTCTGTGCAGCTTTGTAACTGTGTCAAAGGTGTTTTAGCATGCCTGCCATCACCTGCGACGTGGCCTTTCAGGGGATGATCTACCTGCCCCCTTCCTGATCTGCAGCTCTCTCTGACCTGCAGAGCTGAGCGGTGACTTGAAGCCCCGCTGGATACACTCTCCTCCTGAATAAGAGTTGTGGTAGCGTGACACCAGCCAGTTATTTCAGAGGACAGGACGGGAGAGATATAGAGCATGATAAAATCATTCTCCCCTAACTCTCTCTCTCTCGCTCTCTCTCTCTCCTGTCTCTCACACACCTTTCATTCTTCTACTGTATTCCTCACATTAGGTTTTGTCTCCAAGCTCCAAGCATTCTATTATTCCCTAATTAGCAGCATTAATAATCTTCAATTAGGCATAGCTTTGAGTGCATGTGGAAGTCAGCCTCTTTCATTCAAAATGTGTGTGTGTGTGTGTTTGTGTGTGTGTGTGTGTGTGTGTGTGTGGACGTGAGCGTCATCGTGACACCCCGTCCTCTGGTTCTCTGGTGGCTTTCCACCCAACACCAACTGCCTAATGAGGGAGTGAAAGGCCACGGGCGGAGGAGGCAGGGGGCTGCATATCAGTGTGTGTACGTGCACTCGTGTGTGTGTTTGTGTGTGTGTGTGTAATTAAAGAGCAGTGCCAGCAGGGGGGACCTGTGTTAGAAAGGGTCACCAGAGCGAGCAGCAGGCCATCGCCAACCTTTGGTCATTAACTACCAACACCGCCAATAAAGGCTTCTGGGTGTGTGTGCGTATGTGTGTGTGTCAGGAGGCCAGCTACTAAATTACTTTACATCAATAAGTGTTTCACTCAGTTTATGCATGTTTGTGTCACTTTCGCTTAGCTTATACTTTAGTTCCCAAGTGGGATTGAGTTAAACCCTCCCTGCTAACGCCTCCAACAGTCTAGTCGTTGTACCAGAGCTGCAACTGAAGATTATTTTCATTATAAAATTGATATATTGATTATTTTTATTACACGTCTGTGTTGAATACTCGATTCTGATTGGTCAATCACGGCGTTCTGCGGTCTGTAATTTCTGCATTACAGACCTATGCTATGTATAACAGACCGTTGCTATAGGCGCAGTTCAGATGTCGGACTCTGGCGGACAGGTTTTGTGTCAAACTATTGATTTCTTCAGTAAGTAGCCGTGTAATACGTGGGATAATGTACAGCTAGTGGGTCATTGTTGTGAAAGAATTCCCTTCAGGGCGATGCTGCATCCCGCTTAAAGGAACAGCGAGTAGCAAAACTTTGAAAATAAGACCCAAGTTATAATTAACCAGAATTATCCTTTAAATATATACATTCACTCACATTAAAAGGGAAGTCAGACTTTTAATCCTCCTAAAACTATTCCTCAGTGTTTTTATTTGCTTGTTGTTATTTATTTATTTCTGGTTGTTTTGTCTGTCATGTGGTATGGATCCTTCCCTTCAGTCTGTCAGCTGCCATCCAGCCCACAGAGAGTCACCACATCAATATCGTGTTTACAGGAGGCACAGTTGTCTGTGTTTCTGCATTTGTTTGTTTCATCTCATAGCAGCTTTTTTTTTTCAGGTGTCTGTGTGCATACAGTACATGTGTGTGTGTTTATGCTGTCTGCACTCCAGCGCGTGTGTGTTGTCTTCCCTGTCAGGTAGTATTTCTGAATTGCCATAGGTTGATTGGTTAGCCTGAGAGGCAGCAGCGGGAGTTAAGGCGGGTGCTCCAGGGCAGCGGGGGGAGAGCCGGAGCGACGTCCCCCCAGCCACGGCGCCTTCCCTCTGGGCTCCCAGCTCCGAGCAGTGCCTAGGTAGCTGGGAGGCAGCTCCGGGCTCCTGGGGCCCTGATGCTGGGACGAGATGCTACAGAGACGGAGACGGAGGGGGAGTGAGGAGGAGGAGGAGGAGGAGGAGGAGGAGAGTTATGTGTGTGTTTGTTTGTGTTTGTGTGTGTTCTGTTGGGGGATCCCAAGCAGATTTGTTTACCGGTAATTAATTCACCTGATTGACATAACAGCTGCCGGAGCTATGGGAAGGCATCAGCATGTGTGTGTGTGTGTGTGTGTGATATATACAGTACGCTCCCATGCATCTTCACTATGTGTGTGTGTGTGTGTGTGTGTGTGTGTATGCACGCCTCTTGCCGTGGAGGGCATTTCCATGTCGCAGGGTCGGGCGTCGGGTTCCTGGCAGCTCTCCGTCTTCCATCGATTAGACCCGTCTGTCGGCCGGCAGCCCTGCTTACACACTCCTGCCTCCTCGCTAATCTTTATAGAGTTGACTTCAGTGACAGAGTTATTGGAGCACTTGAAGCTGAGGGGAGAGGAGGAGAAGGAGGGCTGTGACAGAAGGACTAATGCGGGGAGTTGGGAGGAGAGGGGTGATGGCGATGACAGTTGGGAGCGGTGTGGAGAGGGAAATCCTGGTTTGGTTTTTACGGAGATTACGGAGATGAAACCAGCCGTTTGTCTGCAAATCAGTCTGCGAGCCGCAGAAAGTACATGCATGGACACACAGTGGGAGCGTTCATTCGTGCGTGAACACATTAGAACGTACACATCCCTGTTTAGCTGGCACAGGTGGCAGTTTTATCTGAGGATTCAGTCTTTACATTAACCCTCTTAGACCCACAACAGACCCGTTTTTGTCTCTTTTCGGGGAGTACAGGGGGTTTTTAGGGGGAGATAGTAGGTCAACAGTAGATGTCACATAGAAGTGGTGTACATCATCTGAAAGCTGGGAACCTGAAGACTATTTGAGATGCTGCTCAGCACTGTGTGTCAGTGAATATTACGATAGAAGTATATGATGGTCATCCCCATGCTCACTTATGTCTCATAAGTTGTTGCAGCAATTTTTGGGTTGATACCATTTGTTACACAGATTTGGGGATAAATTTAACCATTTTTCACCACTCAAGAATTGATAAGAATGATCAATAATCCCTCCAAATGCCACATTAAGACACAAAGACCTTGAGGAACACTATAGAAAAGGCCGTGCTGTGATTTGCTATCAAAAACTTTTGACATTTTGAGATTTCTGCGAGAATTGAATTTTTCCGGCAATTGGATGGCGAGCACTTCTGTTCTGGGAACTGCTCAGAAAACCCCTTATTGTCAATCTACGTAGGAAAGTCATCCATCCTCTGAATGCCCTAGGTCTATAGTCTGTGGCTGTAAAGTTTCATGAGGCTGTGATTATCCTAGAGGTCACCACAGGTC
Source organism: Sebastiscus albofasciatus (assembly GCA_916701655.1). Taxonomy (NCBI): domain Eukaryota; kingdom Metazoa; phylum Chordata; class Actinopteri; order Perciformes; family Sebastidae; genus Sebastiscus; species Sebastiscus albofasciatus. The sequence goes on along the minus strand of CAKAOI010048703.1, from coordinate 109,369 downwards.
ATTTTATACTCTCTCTCTCTCTCTCATCTGCAACCGCTTGTCCCGTTAGGGGTCGCGGGGGGGCTGGAGCCGATCCCAGCCGACATTGGGCGAAGGCGGGGTACACCCTGGACAGGTCATTTTATACTGTCAGGTCAAATTTTAAAGAATGGTCTCACTACAATGAAATGGCTCCTATGGGGACTAACATCATCAGACATGAATACAGTTGGCCTCATTGGATCCACAGTAGTCTCAGCTTTACAGTGATACCCAACGTATGTAATTCCAAGACTTTACGGACCCCAGTATGCAGAAATATTCAAAGAGGGAGAGACGTGAATAATGTAAGATCGTGGAAGAGTTGGACTGGACTGTGTGTGTGTGTGTCTTCAGGTTAAAACTTTGTGTTCAAAGCCTAAAGGTGACAGCATGGACATTTGTATATGTTTGTGAACACGCTACAGTGCTTCTGTGTGTGTCTGAGATATATTGAGTGTGTGTGGGTCGCAGTCCAGGTCAGTCAGGCTGAGCACTTACGATCTGAAAGAAACACAGGTTTGCACACACACACACACACACACACACATATTCACCGTCACACACACACACACACACACACACACACGTGTACGCCCTAACAGGTCGGTATCAGTTTGTTGTTGTGGCCAGCAGGTAGCAGTGTGTTGGCCTGCTTGTCTGGACTCAGATAACAGCAGATCCATTACCCCCTGGAAGCCGAGGTCTGATCACCGGACAGATAGAGCCGCTCACTCTCTGTCTGTGGGCCATCCAGCCAGCCAGCTAGCCGGCCAGCCTCCGCCGGGGAGCTAAAGAGGATCACAACCAGGAGCTAAAGGGGAGCAGACCCCCTCCTGTGAGAGGAAATGATCAAATACATGACCCATGATAACTACAGAAGGGATTTTGCTTTTTTTTTTCATTTACTCAGAAGGAAAAAACTCATAGATGCCTTTTTAATGTCTCTGCCTACAGTTTAAATATGTGTTGAGTCTTAGCTCAGATATAAGATCAAACAAACAGAGTAGTCTACTTTTTAGTCCAAAAATTCTTAACTACATATACAAGACTTTCAACACTGTCAAATGCTCACCTTGTTATTTCCTTTTTATATTTTTTACATACAAAAGTACTAAGCTCTAACTGGCTTTTCATCAGGTACAGACAGCAAGGAAATGTACGTTTGTGTCATTTAGTTAATAATTTTTGACCTACAGGGGTGGGCCATATGGCCAAAATCTCCTATCACAGTATATGTAATTTTTAGGGCTGGCAAAGTTAAGGCAATAATAATGCATTAATGCAAATTAATTTTAACACCACTAATTTCCACCATGTCATACTAGCTTGTTGCCAAGGAGGCTAAATAACGCTTCAAACATGTGCTAAATGTTGGCGAGGAAAAACTGGTATGGCCATTTTCAAAGGGGTCCCTTGACCTCTGACCTCAAGATATGTGAATGAAGATGGGTTCTATGGGTACCCACGAGTCTCCCCTTTACAGACATGACCACTTTATGATAATCACAGGCAGTTTTGGGGCAAGTCATAGTCAAGTCAGCACACTGACACACTGACAGCTGTTGTTGTCTGTTGGGCTGCAGTTTGCCATGTTATGATTTGAGCATATTTTGTCATGCTAAATGTAGTACCTGTGAGGGTTTCTGGACAATATCTGTCATTGTTTTGTGTTGTTAATTGATTTGTTTTGATATATACATACATTTGCATAAAGCAAGCATATTTTCCCACTCCCATGTTGATAAGAGTATTAAATACTTGTCAAATCTCCCTTTAAGATACATTTTGAACAGATAAAAAACGCGATTATATATTCCGATCGATTGACAGCCTTAATGATTTTATATCATGGTAACGATATACTGTATATCACGATACAGTATATCATTCTGTAATTACAATTATGAAATGGTTTGAAATAACCATACTGTCATCAAAGAACGTATATTGCCAAGAAGTGAAAGTCAATCGTTTACTCCATTGCAACAATCAGCGCCCAGCAGCAAAGCTACGCTTCTGCCATTTTGGACTGAAAGCGACTACCAGACGCCAGTAAAACATCCGCCTTAAAAGTGGCGCACAAAAGTAAAACAAAAGTATTTCTATTCTATTGTCATATTCTACCAAAGTGGCCTGTGTTGAACAATAAAATATTATAAATATAATAAGTATTTTCAGTCCAAAATGGCGGAGTTTCGTCTCTTTGTTTCTATACACATTGGTGGTATTGCCAAATCTCTACCTGTGAACACATTTCTAACATCACACAGTATATACCGTCATATCGCCCCAACTCTACTTTGTCCTAACTACATGTATAGGTGTGGCTGGTGTTAATGTGAAATGGCCCTGATTTAAAGATAACTTTTTTTTTTTTCATCTCCTGTTTTGGCTTTTTTAAGATAAGAAACATTGTTTAATAAAACAGCCATTTTAGTCACATTAGGAATTTATGTTTCCCTCAAAAAAACAAACTATTCTTTAAAATACAAACTCCACAATCAGAGACTAACAACAGAGAGGAGAGAATAAATGGACAGAGAGCTTTAGATTTGAAGAACATTGAATACTTAATTGATCTAGACGCTCTTTTTTTCCGATATGAAGGAGGAGGTATGGATGTCTGCAGAATTAAGACTGAAGATGTTATATAGCGAACAAGCGGCATCATTAGTTAAAATGGGATGCTGAATGAAGATCGCTTGTATGAAAATTGATTGGAAATGAATGAAGATGATGTCATGAAAAGGCAGCTCGGATTTTAGTAGATGGTTTTTTTTATGGAGGTGGAGAGAGAGAGAGAGAGAGAGTGAGACAGAGGAGTGTGATGTGTGCGAGGAGTTAACACTGAGCAGGTATATTGTGTGTGTCAGGTTTGTTTGTGTGTAGAGAGAGAAAAAGAGGGAGATACAGGGCAGCTATCAAAAGCCACAGGCTGCTTTAAACTCCATCTCTGTTTCTCTTTCTCTCTCTTTCTTTTCTCCTTTTTTTCTCTCTCTCTGTCCCTCCCTCTCTCTCTCTCTCTCTCTCTCTCTCTCTCTCTCTCTCTCTCTCTCTCTCTGCTCACTTCAGTCAGTCTGGCACAGAGACAGACTGAGTGATGGGATGCTGATTTTGTAGGAGAAGGTGCGTGGTGCGTTTCACTGCACCAATGCTTCTTTGTTGACCTCATTTTGTAAAGCTGAGCAGATTCCTCCCAAGGCCAAGTGGAGTGAAAAAGACACCGTCAACAGCAAAACAGGTCAAACGTCTAAGCACAGATGAATTATCCCAGATATACAATTTATTTCACTGACAATGGAAACACTTCATCAAAGAATCACTCGAGACATGATATTAAAGACTTTGAAAGGCAGAGCTCGATATGTGAAACTTGTGAAGGAATCATCAGTTTCTCCCTCGCTATGAGAGAGATAGTAGTAAAAAGCTCTATGATGGATTGATATTACGGCGAGTGGCTGAACTTCTGACAGCTGGCTGCTCTGTTGCGGCGAGCGAGCGGCCGCTCCGTCAGCCGTCGGTGTCAGCAGCAGCAGCAGTCCGTCTGCTCTCTACAGAGGTGTTGAAGCAAAGCATAACGCTCAGATCAGCTTTAACTCAGGGAGACTGCAGCCTTTATTAGGTCCCTCGCAGACATATAACATCAATTTCGAGCATCCCTGTGAAGTATTTAAAAAAAAATAGTTGCTGTAAAGTTTCTCTTCAGCCTTTTGTGTATTTTAAGACGACTGCGGTTTGACGACGGCCCGTTGTAGTGCAGGTTAGGTAAACATTTATCTGAATAGAGAATAAAGACTTTGGACTTTGTGTTCATCTCGTCTGTGTCAGTAGTATGTAGATGCCTTTGAGCGGTAAACCAGCCTGTATACATTGGCTCAATCCCAACCCGGTCCCGACACCCTCCCACTCCGTTTGTAGTCACACTCACAGCTCAGTGAAGCATCTTCTTTAAGGTGGAGGGGTTAAATACAGCGGCAGGCTTCGGGACAAGGAAATAAATATCAAAATCAGAAATACTTTATTGATCCCCGGGGGGAAATTGAGAGTTACGTTCTGCTCCCAATCTAGAATATAAATAATTTAGAATAGAAATATATTATATAAAATATATATTTATATTTTTTTGCATAATTTAAACGTACAATAACCATTTTAAAAGTCAATAGTTGTTGATATTTTCTGTGTCAGCACAAGTCTGACTGAAATTTATAACAATACTGTAGAATTAATTATCATTATTCAGGATTCATTTTTAAATTATAGTTGTTATATATATAAACATAGAGAAATCATAAGAAAATATAAATAAGAAATATGTATAACAACAGTGCTAATAATGATGCTAAATAAGAATGGCACTCGGAGAGCGCAGACCTCCGCCAACGCGTGACAGATCACAGCTCACAGCTGGCGGCTGCATGAGGCGGTCAGCTTATTATTAACTGTGTAACGTGTCACAGATGCCTCTCTCAGTCAGCAGTCTTGTTATGTCTGTATAACGTTACACTACGCTGTCTCTCATCCCGTCATCTACCGCTTTGTTCTTTCTCACCGTGGACGGCCAGCACACACATCCATACAGGTATGTCTCCGCTCTCAGAAGGAGGCGGGGTCACACGTCATCAGTTACACTGCTCATGTGTTATACCCTGTGGTCTTAATGCTCGGGCTGATCGGTATCCTTAAAAATATTCCTGAATCGGGATCATGATCTGTATCGCCACCAAAATCTATGGATTGTTCATTGTACCAAACTCCACCCCTCCAAAAAATGTCATTCAAATCCATCACGGACTTTTGGAGTAATCCTGCTAACAGACAGACAAACAAACAAACAAGCCAACAAACCAACGCCAGTGAAAACATAACCTCCTTTGGCTTGGCGAAGGTAAAAATAGGATCTATCATTAGGTGTGTAAAAATACAAGAATAGTATAAATAAATATGAATGTTAGTTTAAATGTTCTGTATAAATAAATGCAGGTTTAATGCCGGAGTAAACCACATTATTGCACAGATAAAGATATAATAAATGATGGGGTTATAGCTGCTGATAGGGGTCAAAAATAATAAATATATGTTGTGTATATATAAAAACCTTGGTAACCCTGTGTTTAACGTCTCAACGCTATGAATTGTGGGTAATTCACTTAAGCAAAGTCTGCAGAAATGCACACTTAACGAAAAGTGTTTCTAAAGGGCTCAAAGGCCCAATCCCAACGTCCACACTCACAGACTCACAGACTTTTGGGTGCGTTTGTGCAAAGTCCGTGAGAGTTTCAGGTTGTCCCACTGTCAAATCATCAAGTCCTCGAGGGCTCTCTCACTGACATTTTGAGCCCTTTATTTAACACTTAATGGCCCGATTCCAAACCACACAGATGGTGTACGGAGTAGTTCATTATGTGTCGTGGCTGAATCCCGCTTTCTTGTGCTGAACAGATTCAACGCAGAGGCAAGTTTACGCTGAAGACAAAATGATCATCTTGAAAGCATTCAAGGACCTCATTTTGATGAAAGATATCCTTTACAGGGAACTGCCGCAGTCCATCACCGTAATGCTGTTTTTTTTTTAATGAAATATTAATATTTGTGTGATTTAGAGACGGTGCTATTTGTGCCAGTTTCATCTGCAGAGACGGCCAGCAGCTTGTTATTCTGGTCCCTGCTGCATTGTGTTCTGCGTTTCAGGTTCTCGGAGGCGTGTTTCATATCCTCCACAACAATCCGTGTCATCTGGAGATGTGTGTTGACTCCTGGCCTACATTCACCACTGCCATTTGTTACCGTCAAAACCAGGTATGGCACACTGGGACAAGTATAACTTACAGGCTCCTCCAGAGTGGCCCGTTGATGTCTGTATCTTGCCTGTGAAGCGTTTCAGCAGCAGCAGCAGCTCCGGGGTGATTCCTGACATCTGCACCGTCTTCACCAAGAACTCAGAAACTCTGAGAGGTCTGCTGCTTAATGAGAGAGTCGTAAACTGGAGGAACGGACTCGTATTCAGAGGTAGTGTGGCACCAAGACTCAAAACATCTCCACTGAGAGACAGAAACCAACCAACAATGAAATGGCTGTCAATCGATTCAAATATTTAATCACGATTAGTCGCATGATTGTCCATGATTAATCGCACATTTTTCATCTGTATAAAATGTACCTTAAAGCGAGATTTGTCAAGTATTTAATACTCTTATCAACATGAGAGTGGACAAATATGCTGCTTTATGCAAATGTATGTCTATATTTATTATTAGAAATCAATTAACAACACAAAACAATGACAGATATTGTCCAGAAACCCTCACAGGTACTGCATTTAGCATAAACAATATGCTCAAATCATAACACGGCAAACTGCAGCCCAACAGGCAACAACAGCTGTCAGTGTGTCAGTGTGCTGACTTGACTATGACTTGCCCCAAACTGCATGTGATTATCATAAAGTGGGCATGTCTGTAAAGGGGAGGCTCGTGGGTACCCATAGAACCCATTCACATATCTGGAGGTCAAAGGTCAAGGGACCCCTTTGAAAATGGCCATGACAGTTTTTCCTCGACAAAATTTTGTGTCAATTTGGAGCGTTATTTAACCTCGTTCCCGACAAACTAGTATGACATGGTTGGTACCGATGGATTCATTAGGTTTTCTAGTTTCATATGATACCAGGATTACTACTATAATAAATCATCCCTTTGCTTGTGTGTCTCTGAAAGGTGTACCAAGCTCACACTGTCATCTCATCAAAGAACTTGCCTCTCTCCGTGGGCTTGATATCACAGAACTTGAGCGTCGTTACTTCATCCACCACAGCCCGCACCATGTGGACCGGCAACCGTGAGTTTCTGAAATCATTCAGCTCTATTGTGTTTTTTTGATTAGATAATATGATAAACATTTCCTTGATTCGTGTTCATAAATTTCCTCTGCCGACCAGGAAGGTGTTGCCGCTGCCAATTTCCATCCTGGACGAATCCCACGCGGAGCTCGTCGACAGACACTTGCCGTACGGAGGCAGCCAGGAGAGCCTCAACCGCGTCAGAGCCTACATCCGCCATCTTCCAAACCACTGCGTGATGGATGAGCAGGGCCGGCCGGTGTCCTGGGTGCTTACCGACGAGCTGTGTGAGCTGAGGATGGCCTACACCCTACCGGAGCACAGGCGGGCCGGTTACTTCCTGGCTCTGAATCTGGCTCTGATGCGTAGGATGAGCTCTGCGGGTCTGCCCGTCTACGGCAGCGCCATCCAGCACAACCGGGCCACCATCAACGCCATGACCTCGCTCGGCTTCTCCGCTTGTGAGGAGATCTTTGTGCACCTCATATGCAACGACAGAGTCTGAGTGAGCCAAACTAATGACAATAAAGTCTGTCCGCACTGGAAAAGTCATGTTTTACTGTAAAAGTGGAAAATATAACAACTGCTCTCCTTGTTTCCCTGCAGCACTCAGGGGATGCTGCGCTTTAAGAGTCCACTTCTGACAGCAAGTAGAACAAACTCAAAAAGAACATTTTTGTGGCTTAAACCTGCAGTAGGCTGAACATGTTTGGCATCAATGGGCAAAACTTCCCATAATAACCTTTCAGCATATTGTAATTCAATATGAGAGAAAACTAGACTTCTGCACCTCCTCATGGCTCTGTTTTCAGATTTTAAAACATCTAGCCTGTGACGGGAGACTTTGACCAATCACAGGTCGTTTCAGAGAGAGAGAGCGTTCCTATTGGCTGTGCTGCAGTTCTCATTTTACAGCTACACAGTACGCTACAAGATGTTTCTGAAAACATTTGAGGAGAGAAATAGGCATTACAGTAACAGAATATTGATTCATATTTGATCAGCGCTGCCTAGTTTGACCGTTCGATCGGAGCTCTCGAGTGATTGACAGCTGCTCAGAGACGGTAAAACTCTGATTGGTTGTTTTCCTCCGGTGTGTGAAATCTTGCAGATGCCGTTAGGAGCACCGGAGGACACAGAGGCACATGATTTTTTTCAGACCGTTTTATAAAAATATATTTTTTTAATCATAATTGTTCCATTTCTACCCACTGCTGCTTTAAGGCTGGATCTTCATTCACTATAAAAATGTCCCTCACTATGAAATATTCTGTAAGGACAAAACAAAGCTTCAGTTTGACCCTCTGGCGTTCGCTGAGGAAAAAGACCCCCCCCTTAATCTGCAGATCACCCACGGAGGCTCGGGTCCACCTGGGACCCCTCCCCTGGAGGTGTGCTCCTCCACTGCTGATTGCCTCTCTGTGTTTTAGCAGCAATGCACCATTCAAGTCTGCAGGCAACTTGACAAATGAGCAGCGATCTGAGCGGAGGGGATGCTCGTATACTGCACCACACACATCCTGTCCCATCCACTTCCCCCCCTGTCCCGCAGTGGTGCACCTCTTTTTAACTGACACCCTTTTCCTTTCTCTAAACCTTCTCAAAGTCACACACAGTACAGCACACGCTAAACACATGCTCGCCGATGCACGTACACACGAAGACAAAAGAGAGAGTAAACACAAGCCTGTACACTTCTAGTGCTGCTTCTTTATAGAAACGTTGATGTGTATTACCGCACTTTATCCTTTTAATACTTAGAATAATTAGTGTTTTCTGTTTCAGTTTGGATTATTATAAATGATCATGACTGCATGTTTAATAAACTTGTAATTAAAGCTGAAATAATGAGTTAATTAATTAATTAAATTGGCAAATATTTGTAGGGCTGCAACTATTATTTTCTCGATTAATCTATTAGTTGTTTGGTCTATAAAATGTCAGAAAATGGTGCAAAATGTGGATCAGTGTTTCCCAAAGCCCAAGATGACGTCCTCAAATGTCTCGTTGTGTCCACAACTCAAAGATATTCAGTTTACTGTCATAGAGGAGGAAAGAAACCAGAAAATATTCACATTTAAGAAGCTGGAATCAGAGAAGTTTTACTTATTTTTCTTACTAAAATGACTCAAACCGATTAATTGATTATAAAATAGTTGGCGATTAAATTAATAGTTGACAACCAATCGATTGATCGATTAATCGTTGCAGCTCTCGGCTCCTTTTATTCAGTAGACATTTGCTTAACTACTGTTCTTAGGTACAATTTTTAAGTTTGTACTGTAAATATTTCCATTTTATGCTACTATAAACTCCTATTTCACCACATCTCAAAGGGAAATATTGTAGTGTTTTGTCTATTTGTAGGGCTGCAACTAACGATTCATTTCATTGTCGGTTAATCTGTCAATTATTTTCTCGATTAATCGATTAGTTGTTTGGTTATAAAATGTAAGAAAATGGTGCAAAATGTGGATCAGTGTTTCCCAAAGCCCAAGATGACGTCCTGAAATGTCTTGTTTTGTCCACAACTCAAAGATATTCAGTTTCCTGTCATAGAGGAGGAAAGAAACCAGAAAATATTCACATTGAAGAAGCTGGAATCAGAGAATTTTGACTTTTCTTCTTAAAAAAAACTATTAATTTATGCTGGTGATTAATTCAACAGTTGACAACTAATCGATTATCAATTAATTAGTTTAGCTCTAAACTATTTTGATAACAAAAAAGCCAAACATTGCTTGTCCCATCTTCTCCAATGTGAGGATTTGCTGCTTTTCTCTGTTTTTATATTATTGGAAATTACATAGATTTTGTTTTTTTCTGACTGAAATTTTTAAATGTTTTAATTATTATTTTATGACATTTTATAGACTAAATAATTAAACGATTAATTGAGAAAACAGGGAGATTAATCGATAATGAAAATAATAGTTAGTTGCAGCACCACTTGTTCATTTAATGTGTTAAAATCTGTCAAAAATACAAGTTTGTGTAGAGGTTAAAAAAAATGAATTACAAGAGGTCTGTATTCCCAGAGTGAATGATTCTCTAAACCTTGTGCAGGACTATAATAACCTTATTAGGCCTTTTATTGCAAACCATCCACTAAAATATGAGATGATGTCTCGTCACCTCCAGAGTGAATCTATTTAAGTGCTCAACCTCCACTGCAGTTTTATGCAAGCTGCATCGGTTGCAGATCTGTACTCATCTCAATGCAGATTTGTGAGTCAGCTACTGAGGACACGAAGTACCTGACGGCTGAACTAGTTCTGTGGCTTCATCAGTATGTTGCCTGCAACTGCAACCATCACTTGAGGACAGCATCCACCCACTGGCCCTCCTCACAAACTGCATCTCGGAGCAAGCGGGTGTCTGACGCAGCATGCGATCATTCACCTTGGCTGCGAGTGCTGCTCGGACTTGCCGTGGTGCAGCTGTCCACACATAACCCTCACCAACCCCCCTACCTCCCCTATAGAGGCAGTGCACTCTGCCAGCCGTGGAGTGGGACGTACTATCGATCCTGCTGAAATGATGGTTTTAAAAAGGGAGGCAGTAAGCATGTCTACGCTCCCCCTCCTCCACCGTGGCCGGGGCCCTGAGATATATCACCAAGCTCAGCACATTGCACCATCACTGCATGGGAAAATGGGATTTTCACTGGGAGACGAGCTGAGGGGAAGGTAATTCAAGCCGCCGAGCTATGTTCCCCACCGAGGATGTAAAACGAGCCATATTACCTTCAGACGCCTCACACAGTGGACAAATAAGGTCATTTTAAATGTAATTCCAGTCCTTGACACAGAGAAATCAGATGCCAAAATGGGGGAAAATCTGCACGAGTGCTGAAGTTAAAAAGGAAGTGAGGAGGAGGAGGAGGATGTTCATTCAGTAGTGAACCATTCATCTTTGCAGCTTTCAGCACTTGGATGCGCATGTATGCCGTCACGTGCCACTTCTATTGTGTGATTCTGAGAGGAATTATGTTATTCTGAAGTTGAGCTTTATGCAGGCTGATTTATAATGTGAGGCTCTAAACCTCCAGCAGGAGGTGTTTATTGCAGAGAAACCACTAGATGGCAACAGTCTCCTAATGTTTCCCAACACTCAGGTGGATTTTGGTGCATGTGTTAAATGATGTGACTCACACAGAGCTGCAGATTTATTAGAGGAAATTCTGAGCAGGCTTTTACAGTTTTTCTCGATCGCTTTGGCTCATTTTTCGTAACGGTCTTAACATTTTCTAAACTAAGTGCAATTGTCACAACTCTGCAAAAGCTAGTAACTCATCCAAAACACTTCATTCATGCTTCAAAACCGAGTTATTGTGTCACTAAGTTGGCCACCAAAATGAAAAGTTGTTTTGTCATCGTGTGAGCCGTACTGGTCAAAATGTTTAGCTAGTTTTTCACCAGTCAACCCTAGGAAATGTTTCTAATATACAAATCTGTTTTGTTCTGTTGACACTCACTGTACTGTACCAGAGTATCAGTTGTATCTAGCTGAGTGTGATTGTGTATCGCGATGAGATCTTAAGATTCCGGTTTCAGCAGTAGGTCAAAGTTTACTGGGGAAAGTCAATACGGTAGTAGCTATACAGAAACAGGATATGAACATTTGTATGTGTACAGTAAATGTATTTGGGTAGCAATGTGGTACATGTACCGTAAACAGAAAATGATCTTTTGATCTTTCATGTAAAGTCATATACAGTGAACAGAAATCCCCCTAATATTCTGATATTACTCAGTGGATTAATGAGGTAAATTCATGTGCTCCCTTGGAAAAAACAACCTATGCTATAAGAGGCAGCCTACTGTTTTCCCCATAGCATATGGGATCTATGGATTACTTACATGGAATCTACTTAACCTAATTTTTCTATGGTATTTTGTGCATTTTTTATTTATTTATTTTTACATTTAATTAATTAATGAATGTATTTATTTATTTAATTAATTATTTATTTATTAAGGTTTCTATCTTACTACCATGATTATTATTATATTATTGTAGTACTTATTACCTTTAATTTTAACCAATTAATTAAATTATTACCTGTTTCTATGTGGGAGTGGGAAGCGATGTGTATGTGTGTGTATATATGTATGTACATATTAAATGTTAAATGTAAGATATAATGTTTTGTATTATGGCACCGGTGTTATGTTTGTTATGCTATGTTTGGAAAAAAAAAAAAAAGGAATAAAAAGAATTTTCCAACAAAACAACAACCCTGCAACAATGGAAAAAACCCTGCAGTAGTTCAGTTCAAAAACAACAACAACCTCCGCTTCATAGATGTTTATGGAATATACATGCTTGTCTGACAGATTCTGATAATTGAATGCATCACTTTGCATGTGACGGCTCAAACGATGAAAGAATGTTTAGAAGTTGTGAAGAGGACGACAGTTTCACTGAGAGCCAACTCATCAGTTTCGATCAGCGAGACGTGTGCAAGTGGTTATTGTACTCACTCTTTTGCTCACATGTGCCAAAACACGTACAATTTGCTTGAATGAATGAGAAATTTTAATCTGTTGTGAGCAACAAACCAGTTGTTCAGAGGTTGGAACTAATTGTTTTGAAAAAAAAAATAATTCTCATTCAAGAATTGAGCCAAAACGAATTAGAAAAACTGCAGCTGTTAGTGTTTGGTACACAAACTAAAACTAAATAGGATCATTTACTGGGGGTCACTATTATAGCAACAAAATGACTGTTGTTGTTGTCTGTTACTGAGGATATTTGCTTGAAAGATTAGAAGTGACTGCATCAGTCGTCCGGCACATGAAGGTCGTGTGCATAGTGCATCATCCTTGTCAGTCAACATACTTGACATTCCCCCTGAGGTCAGTGTGTCAGTCAGCGGAGTATGATTCTGACTTACTGAGCAGCAGCAGCAGCGACTGACGTTTAGGATCTCCACTCGTCTTATCGTCATTTCTGAAAAGCGTGTCAGCGAGGGACTGAATGGCCTGAAGGTCAAGTTGAACAACAAAGTGGCCCAGTGTGTCAGTGTGTGAGCCATCATGGTTCACTGGTGCTGTCGATAATGTCATGCCCCAGCTGGAGTTGGTCATATGGGCTGTGTGAGTGTGTGTGTGTGTGTGTGTGTGTGTGTGTGTGTGTGTGTGTGTGTGTGTGTGTGTGTGAGACAGACTGGAGTGTGAATTATCAATTATGGCTCCTGTCACCATCACACATCACATGCACGCCCTTAAGGACAGACAATACTAGCATAATTATTTCCAGGACTACATTTTAGGTGGACACAAGTACACAGAAAAACAAAAATATTCTATTATTTTTTTTATACCAAGCACGCACCGTGAATGTAAACCTGCAGCAGACAATCCCAAAGCAGCTTTTTTTTTATATAGTTTCACTATAAATGAATGTAAAACTTCTTGTCAAAACTAACAAAGCTGTGAATGAACATTGGTTGTGTGATGTCCTACCTGACTTGTTCAGCTCTTTGTAGTCTGCAGTTTAGGTTACACATTAAAAGGATTCTGTGCTGGTGATGCACTGGACTGAAGTTGGTTTTATATTGGGATGAGGTTGTAGAGTGGATATTTTCCATCTTCAGTAAACATGTTTACTTTCAGTCATGGATGAATACAACTATTATATATTTCAATGCGCCAAGAACAATAAAATATGGTTTTACCATTATTTTCGGTTTTTATTCTATACATGTCAAGAATAGGTGTGTGAGGTTTTGTGCTTACCTATATCTTTGTCAAATAAGTGAATCTATCTATCTTGTGTATTTTTAAATAACAAGTGATATTCCAATAGCTAATTGGATAATTCCCTGTAGGTAGAACCACATATTCTAAATTCAATAACTACTTTCCCTATGAGTTACAGCTGTGAAGCCAATTGTATGTGTGTATCCTGTTTTTAAGGTAAATATAAACGTACAATGACGGTTTTAAAAGTCCATAGTTTTGATACTTTCTGTGTGAGCACGAGCACTTTTTACAGTCTGACTTGATTTTATAACAACAATACTATAATATTGATAATAGCATTATTCATTCATTTTTTTACATTATTAATATTATTATTATTATAACCACTTAGCTGCCAGGTTTTAGGATAATGAAATGAAAGCACTTAAAGGTCCCATATTGTAAAAAGTGACATTTTCCTGGCTTTTATATTATAAAGCAGGTTTAAGTTCTACATAAATACTGTGAAAGTATCGAAATGCTTAATCCACAGAGAAATACACACAGCCCGTAGTCAGAAACTGAGCCGTCAGGATTTCTGTCCATTTGTGATGTCACAAATCTACAATATTTAGACGATTTCACAGTTTTAAACGTAAACATTCTAAATGGGTCCCCAGTTTATTTCCTGTTGCAGTGTATGTGAATGACATCAGCTGACAGGAAGTAAACATGGACCCAAGCTGTTGCCTAGCAACGCAATTCTGTTGCAATTCCAATGAAATGTACTAAAACGGAGCATTTCTCACAGAGGGCAAATACAGGTATATTCAAGCAGACAATATGAGTAAATAAAGTTTTTTTTACATTAAGGCATGTAAACATGTTCTAGTAGAAACACAAAATATATAAGTATGAACCTGAAAATGAGCACGATATGGGACCTTTAATAAAAAAATATATGTTGAAAAGCTTTGGGAAAAAACATTTTACAAAACTTATTTTATAATCGAGCGTTCTCTAATTTTTCAGAATTAAGCAATATAAATTAAAACTACATGTCAACTGTGTAATCTAAATGTTTATAGTTTCATGGATACATTTATTACAACCACACACATTAAAAACATAACATCCGCATAAACAGCACCACTACCAACATGAAGCTGACTTCGCCTGGCTGCAGCCCGTCAGTGGGGAGGTCCTATAATCTAGCAGAGCAGCTGGGAGCATTTGATCACGTGATGCGAGAGATGTTAGAGAGCAGCCATCATCATTTCACACTAATTCATGTCCAGCCTGAAACGGTAAAACGTGAGACGACAAGGAACCGGGAAACTAGGATGGAGTAACTCGGTGAAGACTCCTCAACCTGTCCGGTCTCGTCCCGTCCTCTTCTGTTGTGTCCCAACTCAACCAGGTCTGTTTAGCTGTGTCTCTGTTTTCACCTCATATGGAGGCTGCTGAAGCGCTTCTTTCGGTTTCTGTGTTTCTCTTTTCATCACATTTACATACTCGATATCGAAAACGATACCCGCAAAGTGTTTTTGTCCAGTTCAGAAGAAACTAACGACTTGTTTGGTCTCCATTAGCAGAACCATTAACATGTTGCTGTTGATGCTAACAAGGCTTGAGCTGCTTGTTGTGTAACAAACGTTTGGAACGCGGTCTGTCGAGCGTTCAGGTGAACACAAGCAACGTTCCAAAGCAACGTTCCAAACCGACGGTTAGTAACGTTCCATTCACGCACTGGACGTTCCACGAGCCGGGAGCACACGAGCTACCTGGCCCACGAGACCTTATTGAAGATTGGGCTGCTTGTACTGGCTAGCATGACAAGCTATTAGGGGTTAACTTATCCAGAAGGCCTACAGACATACACCCAGTCTGCAGTTTATGAGGTTTACTTACCATAAACTAACGAACTCTAACACAACAGACTATTCCTTTTACTTTCATATCATGTTACTATAAGTTCCCGTTTTGTTGAAACTGTTTTAGAGAGGTGTTGATTCAACTTCATGCTGTAGTACTGCTGGTGTTTTCTGGAATTTGGTGTATCCTCATTGATATATTATATTTTGACCACCCAATTTATATCAGTGAGGATAGACCAACTATTAGCCAGAAATGACCTGTGCATAACTGAACAAAAAGTGTCAACTTTCAAGCCTCAAACTTAGTTTTAAAGTGGAACACCACCTAAAGTAAGAATTACCAATATGTTATTTCCATGGTCTAGGAAAGTTCGGTCAATATTTGTGAACATGAGCGACTCTCTCTCTCAAAGCCAGAAACTAGAGAAGTCTCAAACTTGTGATGTCATAGGGTATAAAGTCTGGAGCTGCTCCACAGACAATGAATGGGAGACTGATTTTGTGGCTTCACTTTCTTTTTTGTACCCAAATGTTCTATTTTAGTGCTCTCAATTGCAAAACAGAAACTATACTCAGAAAATTCCCCTAGGTGTTCTGTGTCATCTACAGTATAACATCTTTACCTATTCATTGTCTATAGAGCAGCTCCAGAACTTATACCCTTTGACATCACGAGTTTGAGTTTTAGCTCTGTAGTTTTTGGATTTGGGGGAGAGATGTTCATGTTTACTACTTTTTTTTTTTACCATCTTAGACCATAGGAATAACATGTATGAATTTAGAAAATGGGTGTAGTTCCCCTTTAATTCCCTCATAGGTCACCCTCCAAAATAACCTGTTCATAACTGAACAAAAAGTGTCAACTTTCATGCCTCAAACTTAGTTTTAAAGGGGAATACCACCTAAAGTAAGAATTCCAATATGTTATATACATAGTCTAGGAAAGTTCGGTCAATATTGGTGAACATGAGCTACTCTCTCTTAAAGTCAGAAACCAGAGAAGTGAGTCTCAAACTTGTGATGTCATAGGGTATAAAGTCTGGAGCTGCTCTATGGAAATGAATGGGAGACTGATTTTGTGGACTCACAGAATGTTTTTCTTTCTTATACCCAAATGAGCTTTATTCTATTGTAGTTGTGAAACAGAAAATGTTCCCATATAACCAGAACATCCCCCTGTGTGCTCTCAGTGAGAACATCTTTACCCATTCATTTTCTATGGAGCAGCTCCACACTTTATACCCAATGACATCACAAGTTTAGCTCTCTGGTTTTTGGATTTGGGAGAGAGTTGTTCATATTTACCAAAAAAATGTTTACACTGTCTTAGATAATAGGAATAACATATATGAATTTTGAAAATGGGCATAGTTCCCCTTTTAATTTGGTTATAGGTCACAGAAAAGACTGTATTATATTCTGTAACAGTTTTCTACATAACACTTTCAAGCTTTGACTCCGTACAATGGCTGACTTTGTCTTTGGTAAACCTTGAGCTTTATGCACTCAGCAGGTCAACAAACAAGCTAGGGCTTAAGTTCAGGTGGGCCCGGTCTAAATTGGGCCTCACAATAGAGACAAGTGTTTCCTTGGCTCAGCAAATCCAGCGAGCCCTTCCTCCTGCATTTTAATAAGCTCCAACCCAACTCAGGGGCCCATGAACCCCAACCAGGCCAGGATCCCAGCCCAAATATATCCTTCCACAAGCCACCTTTTATACTGCTGATGGCTATGTTTGTTTTGAAGTCCAAGGTGAATGTGGGAAGACCTTTTTTTTTTTTTTTGTATTGTTCTGTTAGTTTTGAATTACTTGCGTTGTATGGTGGCGCTGTGCCACGGAGGAGAGAGGAACGGTATAAACTCCTGGCTCAAAGAGTGTGCAAATTAACATGTTTCACTCTCCCTGAATGTTGGACAGGCATTGAAAAAGAGATTGTTTACATTCAGATGCTGGCCACCCGCTGCTTGCTTTTTCTTCCCTCCTGTTTTCCTATCACTGAAGAGACATGACCCATTTAAATGGTTGTTTACTTGCATTAGAAGAAGAGCCAAAGCACTTCTCAATGAACTCTTGTCTACAATTCAATTAGAGTGGCCTTCCCAGCAGCACAGTTTTCCACATTACACAATGCTCTGTTCAGCCTCGCTGCGACACAGGCAGAGGTACGAAGACCAAAGAGCAGCAGTTCACTATAAAAGAAAGGCCTGACTGTTGACCTGAAGTAGTCCCGTTGGCATTCAGACGGGTTTAAAGTTTCAAAAGACATGTAAAAAATGAGCTATAAGAGAGTTGGACTCAGGTTCCACAGAAACCGCCCCCCATCACAGCTCTGGTCTATTGTAATGGAGACGGTGTAAAGTAAAGCACAGCAGGTATTCATCAGGCTTTTATTGTCAAAGTCTCTGCGTTCCTGAAGCCTCAAAAGAGCTGTGGTGTCTCCCTCAAACACGACAGAAGGTTTTTTTTTTTTTTATTTTTTTAAGCCAGACGTTTTATTACTGCGTTTCCTGTTGCCCTCTGACTAGACAACCATATAATAAGAAATGGCTGCAGTTTTTCCCCTCTCTTTTTTTTTTTTTCTCCTATTTTTGGAGATTGTGGGAATAGTAGCTGAGTAACGTGTCAGCCCGTAGAGGGATCTACTTCTGTGCTGCTTAGCGCTGCTTTTCATGTTCACTATACACCAACAATATGAGATGACAATTATGATGCCATAGGATCCAATCACCTGTTGATTTATTATATCCTCTAGGGCTGTGTTTTGGCAAGAAACTGGCGATATGACACGAGCGTTGCGATTCAATATGTTGTGATTAGGGCTGTCAAAGATGATAAGAATGGAAATTAGTTTTAACGCCACCGATGTCTTTAAAGGGTCCACATTATAAAAAGTGACATTTTCATGTCTTTTATATCACAAAGTAGGTTTAAGTGCTGTATAAATACTGTGAAAGTATCAAAACGCTCAATCCACAGAGAAACACCCACAGCCCGTATTCTGAAACTGAGCTTTTGAAACAGGCTGTCAGGATTTCTGTCCATTTGTGATGTCACAAATCTACAATATTTAGACCATTTCACAGTTTTAAACGTAAATATTCTAAATGGGTCCCAGTTTATCTCCGGTTGCAGTGGATGTGAACGACATCAGATGACAGGAAGTAAATATGGACCCAAGATGTTGCCTAGCAACGCTATTCCGTTGAAATGCACTAGAACGGAGCGTTTCAGACAGAGAGTAAATACAGGTATATTCAGGTGACTATATGAGAAACATAAAGGGTTTTTTTTTTAACATTACAGCATGTAAACATGTTCTAGTAGAAAATTAAATACAAGTGTGAACCTGAAAATGAGCACGATATGTTCCCTTTAAAGCCAGAGTGAACATACTGGTGCCGTTGGTAGAGAGACTCACAACTGAATTAAGACAAAACAAAATGCTTTAAAAGGCCGGTGTGTAACATTTTTGTGCGAATCTATTAGCAGAAATGGACTATAACTATGTTTTCATTAGTGTATAATCACCTGAAACTAAGAATCGTTGTGTTTTTGTCAGCTTAGAATGAGCCCTTCGTGTCACCGAAGGGAGCGGGTCCTCTTCAAGGAGTCCGCCATGTTTCTACAGTAGCCCAGAACGGACAAATCAAAAACTCTAGAGAGAGACTTTTTACGTTACATGAAGGCCACTGTAGTTCTCCGACATGCTTGTGAAACTGCAGTAATGTGAGCCTTGTCTTAATTCTGTTTTAGAGTAATCCAACTCTAAAACAAACAAATGACTAGACTGCTTAGCTGTAATAAGACGGGACAAATTCAATTTACATGATTTATAATTTTACAGATGTGAACTCGAAGACAAGACATGTTGAGTTATCAACTAAAAATAGTTTGGACCAATGTGGCCTCATCTCAGGACAACAGACCTACAAAACACCATAAAACATTCCAGTGATACATCTTCACATTAATCTAAATGATCCGTATATCCAGCAGCTGTACAAACTATAGATCCATCAATTACTACACACTGTCTGACAGAAGAGTAACGCGCTACCTTTATCCTAATATCCTCATCATCAGCTTAGTTTAGAGAGCAATGATTTTCATTTAGAGCTGTGCATGTGTAACTGGTAAACACCCATGTTATTATGAGCCCCTTTAGCTCTGTGACTCATTTAGGATTAGAGCACAAACAACATCAAAAAAACCCATTAAAACCTGATTTGATTAGTTGTCCTCAATTTTACGCATTACTTCTTGGCCAGTCAATCCTAGAATCTGTGATAACATCATGTCGCCAATTTGGCCAATTATTAACAGCAAACAACAGAAAGTGATTAACATCCTGACAGAGAGGACGATTTTGACTTTTTAACTGCCTAAAATCTTATAATTTTTCTTATTTGAGAGACACAAA
Source organism: Sebastiscus albofasciatus (assembly GCA_916701655.1). NCBI lineage: Eukaryota > Metazoa > Chordata > Actinopteri > Perciformes > Sebastidae > Sebastiscus > Sebastiscus albofasciatus. The sequence continues at coordinate 89,523 of CAKAOI010048703.1, read as the reverse complement.
CACATGAAAAAATTATATTAGAGGTGTAAGAAAATATTGATACACAAGCATTGTGGTATTATCGTTTGTGATTCTCAAAAACTATTATCGATTTATTTTTAATTAACAGTTTACATGCAAATATTTGTGGCAGACTGGCTCAGATTGCACAAAAAGGGGATTGTGATAAAAGCAGATCTCACTGTTCTGACTGTGTAAAAAATACTCTTTTACTAAGATTTTATGCATATGGCGGTGAGTTCTTCATGCGTTTTTTTCTAAAATTAGATTTAAAAATAGGGCTGTCAATTGATTAAAATATTTAATCGCGATTAATCACCAATTTATCTGTTCAAAATGTACCTTAAAGGGAGATTTGTCACATTTTTAATACCCTTATCAACATGGGAGTGGGCAAATATGCTTGTTTTATGCAAATTAATGTATATATTTATTGTTGGATATCAATTAATAACACAAAATAATAACACAAAACAATGACAAATATTGTCCAGAAACCCTCACAGGTACTGCATTTAGCATAAGAAATATGCTCAAATTATAACAAACTGCAGCCCAACAGGCAACAACAGCTGTCAGTGTGCTGACTTGACTTGTTTCCTCGCCAACATTTAGCGTAACTTTGAAGCGTTATTTATCCTCCTTCGTGACAAGCTAGTATGACATGGTTTGTACCAATGGAGTCCTTAGGTTTTCCAGTTTCATATGATGTCTGTATCTTCCTTATAGCTTTAAAACTGAGTCAGCTACAACCCAAAAATTTCAAGATGCGTTAGAGAATTATGACCGTCATAGATTATACAGAAATAGACTTTACCATGTGTGTATTTCATATAGACTATTTATTTATTGAATTACCAGAAAACATGCTATATAGTGATATACACTCACCGGCCACTTTATTAGGTACAAGGTGTGCCTAATAAAGTGGCCGGTGAGTGTATATTGTTAGAGATATGATATAACCTATAATGGGATAGAAAACTTTGGTCATATTGTCCAGTCCTACGCGTTTATGCAAAAACGTTTCCATAATAATCAATGACATAATCGTGTCCTACAACCCCAGTTATCCGTGTGTTTACATGTTGAACTGTAGCCTTTCAATCAGATAATGTAATTAAATAGGCCAGTCTGTTGTCTGTAGTCTGATCCATTATACATAATCTGTTCAATCAATAGCAAATACATTTCTGACTGCTTAGTGGCAGAAACTTGTTGTTCTTGTTTATAGTGAGCCGGCAGGGAGAGAAAACAAGACCATACAGTCTGCTCCAGACTTTAGATCATGTTCAGAAGGCTGTGAGAAAATCCATCACACCGATGATAGCACATCTTTGCCACGGTCAGCAGACTCATGTTTACTTCCTGTCGCGTAGTGATGACCGTGTAAATCTGTATTTGGGTTTACATCTCATACTGTATTCCTGAGGTCATGGGACAATGCCTTCTTTATGTTTCATACTCTAAACATCACATGAGAACAAAGACCACTTTTTATGACACTCAACAGCCCTGCAGCTAACATCCGTTGTTGTCTGCTGAGAAACAAATAAATCTAGTTAAACCAGTGAATTGCATTAAATGTAAAAATGCACCGTAACATTTCCAATAAATGCAGTATGTATGTAATTGCATCAGATGTACCATCTTCCCTCCATCGGAGGGCACGATAAGGTTGGACTTACACTGGCTCTTGTGTTTAGTTGGCTGCTGTTTTGTAGGATCTGAGGCCCTGTTCAGACCTGGTTATTAACATGCGTCCTGAGTGATCGGATCACAAGTGGACAGCTTTAAGTACGTCTGTTTAACAGGCGTCTCCACATGCGTCTTGAGTGGCCACTCAGTTAGTTAGTAATGTAACCTGTTAGCAGCCGGTGGGCAGCACAGTCCTGTTTGGTTAAATAACGGAGCTACTAACGTTAACGGAGGTGCCATTCAGTTATTATTATGAGGCGTTCAAAGTCTGCTCAGGAAAAAGCACTATTGGGCGAAGGTAAATTGCAACGTTATCATGATGTGTTCAAATGTAATCTTGTAAATTTAAGTTTTTGGCGAGAAACTTGAATAAATCCAGTTGTTGTCCAGTTGTTGTCCGTATTAATATCCTACATATTCGTGAATTCTGGTACATTGTATTAACATCAAATTAAAAGGTTATTGTACCGGTGGTCCCCGGGGACCTCCGAGCCGCCGGCACCGCCACCTTTGCCAGACAACAGCGGGTACAGAGCTTCAGAGAGCTGGGGATGAGAGCGAGCGGGTGGGCGTCAGCGCTGTGTAAAGCAGCGGAACAAAAACACAGACAGTGTGATAATAATGCACTTTGCCTAGTCTGATAGTCTGTAGATTATGTCGCCTATAGATAAGATATAATAAAATACAATTGTACCTACAGAATACAGTCGAGCACAGAGGCCGTTACCTGCTGTGAGGCAGAAAAGCGCTGGCGTCTTCCTGTCTATTCAGATGAATGTGCAGGGACCCCATTGATCCCAGCGGGACGTCAGTGGGGCTGCAATATTATGGCCAAAATGATAATCACGATTATTATTTTATTTTAGCGACAGCATATTTTTATTGCACTTTCACATTAAAATAAACACAGCACTGTTTTCACTTCCATGCTGTGCTGCATTCCTGTTAATGTAAAAATTAGGGCTGCACAATGTTGAGGAAAAAACGGACATTTAAATATTTTTTCTGCTATATATATATATATATATATATATATATATATATATATATATATATCGCAATATGAAAACATACAGGAATATTCACCCTACTCCTTTTGTTAGCTACATTTTAAAGTTAAATGCTTCAATCTGGTGCATTTTGAGAGCAAAATTAGCAACAATAAGATTTAGATAAACAATTTCATGCTCAATTTAATCATAAACACATTGGTTGTAGAGATAATGTCTATCCCCAAAAATGAAGTCACAACATCTCGATGGCAGGCTGGTGGCTGGCTGTTAGTTTAGGAAGCTCTTGATTTGATACGCTGTAGCTTTCTATGAGCAGAACGCGCATTTTAAACGTCAACATCGCAGGCGATCATGTTCATTTAATTGTGGGAAACCCAAATTGTGATTGCGATTATATTTGATTATTTGTTTATCCCTAGATGTCAATTGAGTAGGCGGTCCTTAATGTGGCCCAGCCACCTCTGAATGTGGTGAGTGATCAGATCTCAATGCGTCTGGAGTGCGTTCACACTGTACTCAGAGCTGTCCACTTGTGATCCGATCACTGAGGATGTGAATACCAGGTCTGATAATACTAGGGCCTCTTATGTCTAGCTTGCAGCTGTTTTTTAGGATTTGATGCGAACATTTCCTGGTTCAAACAGAAATACTGCTAATAGGATTATCTAATAATTAACTTGTTTGTCTTATCTGCTTTCATCTCCTCTAATCTCTCCAGGAAGGCTTCAAACAGCATCTGGCGTGACCTTTGCTGTCTGCAGCTTGTGACACTGGGGAGCAACAAACCTGCTTCTTGGGGTTGCAGGAGCACAGTGGAGGAGCGGCTCCGAGGCTGATTACTCCCCCCATTAGTCTTTGAGGAGGGGGGAGGAGGAGGAGGAGGAGGAGGAGGAGGAAGAGGGCAGCTGCTATAACCATCCAGAGCATGGGGCAAAAAGTCCCAGGTGGCATTAAAACCATTGATATGCGGGATCCGGCGTTCAGCCCCCTGAAGCTGGAGCTCCAGGCCCTGAGTCACACCAAGCCGTCTCGACTGGACCTGCTGCTGGACATGCCGCCCGCCGGCGTGGACGTCCAGGTCCAGCACTCGTGGAACAACGACGACCGCTCTCTCAACATCTTCGTCAAGGACGACAACAAGCTGGTGTTTCACAGGCACCCCGTGGCGCAGAGCACGGATGCCATCCGGGGCCACGTCGGCTACACGCGGGGACTGCACGTGTGGGAGATCAGCTGGGCCATGCGTCAGAGGGGCACGCACGCAGTGGTCGGAGTGGCCACGACCGACGCCGCGCTGCACTCGGTGGGCTACACGGCATTGGTAGGGAGCAACGCCGAGTCCTGGGGCTGGGACCTGTGCAGGAGTAAACTCTACCACGACGGCAAGAATCACCCAGGAAAAACCTACCCGGCCTTTCTGGAGCCAGACGACACCTTCATCATACCCGACTCCCTTTTAGTAGTGTTGGACATGGACGAGGGGACGCTGGGTTACATAGTGGACGGACATTATCTAGGGGTGGCGTTCAGAGGACTTAAGGGCAGGAAGCTGTACCCGGTGGTGAGCGCCGTGTGGGGACACTGTGAAATAAGAATCCGGTACATAAATGGACTTGATCGTAAGTACAAACTTTATGTTTCAAATTACTCTTTTCTCTCATGAGCATACTTGTCAACCCTCCTGATTGTCCCGACAGACTCACGTTTTTCATCGCTCTCTCCCGGTTTCCTCCCGGTGTCACAATCCTCCCGATTTATGACCAATGTTCACACCTTTTTCTTTTTTCTCCTTTTCATTATCTCAACCTGTTTCTGGCTCCGTACAGCGTGTATAAGTTCTACTGGTTCCACCTGGACAACAATACAGCTACACCTAATGTTGTTTACTGGCAGAAGAGAGCTGCTCGCGACCATGGATGTATAAAGAGAACTGGAAAACAGCGTCGGAGGCTCCCGTTCATTCCTATGAGAGTTGCTCAGTGACTGCCGAATGATAAAGTACCTGGATAATGATATAAAGTACCCGGATCATCCGGCGATCTTCGGCATCCATTGGGCCCATAGAACAGGCGCAGTAGCATTTCGTTTAACTCCGTCTCCCAGCCCTCGCTCCAGCATCGGTCTGGGTCTCATTCACATGAGCAGAGGAAGAGAGATAACTCTGGATTCAGCTATTAGTGCGTTTTACAACTTTTAGGACCTAATGATTTAAATCAGGGCTATTCTAGTGTTCATACTGTGAGGTTTATTCACCTTAAAACAAATGATCTGCTGAGTTACAGACGTCTCTTTACCAATGTAAAGGCTGGCCTGCACTAAACGATGTTTCAGATCTTAACAGATGTGTAAAATGTGAGAGAGCCCACATATAACGACATGTTATGATAAATTTAACAGTTTTGTTCCGATAGTGTGTGGAGAGCAACGATTTGGCCAAAACAGCACAACACACACCAACAGATTCATTCATGAATTCATTCATGAGTTAGTTTTTACTTTGTTCTGAAAAATTCACAAAGGATGGATGGATGAGGTCATGGAGAAACGTTAAATAAACACTTGTGTTGTTGCCACAAATCAACAAGTTGGTCCTCCATTTCTGAGCTTCATCTTACAACTACTTTATGCTTCACGTTTTGCATTAGCTCATGCATTAGCCGCGGCCGCTTCGACGGCGGTGGTTGTCCTTACGCTTGGTTCCCAATTGGCTATCGTTCTTTCCCGCGTCTTCGGCTGTCCTCGGGGTTCCCCCTCCCCCCACACACACAACAGTTTTGGATAAATTAATAAAAATAAAACAAAGATTTTAAATTTGGGATTGTCTGTGTTCATTTTGGGACGGTTCCCGGAGGATGGTGAAGAAAGTTAGTTTAGAGCTCTGAATGGAGAAAGAAATACTGATGAATATTAGTTCACGCCAGAGGGACGAATTATTCTGTATTCATTCCTGAGAATTAAAAGTATTCAAGATTAAAAATGCTGTTGCAGTGTACTTAGTTTTTTGCTTTTTTCATTCTTTAAAAGTCACCAGATGCAGAAAACAAAGTCTCTGAAACAAAAAAGCGCCGGTCGTTGATCCCAACTTTCGTAGTGGCCAAACGGCGGTACTACAACCTCCGTGTCCGTCCTGTGATGCCATTGGGCCCAAAAGACTTTTCCTATAGACTTACATTGGGAAAGAGACGTCTGTAACTCAGTGGATATTTTTTTTTTAGGTGAATCAACTCTCCAGTACGAACACTCTAATAGCCCTTATTTAAATCATTAGGTCCTAAAAGTTGAAAAATTCATTAATCGACAAATCCAGAGTTATTCCCCTTCCTCCGTTCATGTGACTGAGACCCAGACCGAGACGACAGCGTGACGTTGGGACCCACGTGACCGAGCGGACGCTACTGCGCCTGTTCCATTTGGGGCCCAATTGATGCGGAAGATCGCTGGAAGATCCGGGTACTTCTCCAGGCGGAAGTCGAGCCATTTTGGCTTCATGCGCCACGGAGCAACTTTCATAGGAATGAACGGGGCGCCGCCTCCAACGCTGTATCCAGTTCTCTTAATTCAAGATTCCTTTATTTGTAATTTTTATCCTCCACATAAAAACGAAATTGTGTTTCTTACATCCACCACTCAGAAATTCAGTGCAAAACAATTGGTGAAAACTATAAAGTAATTAACTAATAATTAAGAGCGCTAATAAATAAATAAGCTAAAAGTACGCTAAAAATAGAATAGAATAAATAGTTAATTTAAAAATTAAAAATATTATTAAAGGAGCAGTGTCTTTAGTGCAGGTCACATACTCTGATGTGGGAAAGAAGCTGTTTAGCAGCCCAGTAGTCTTTGATTTCATACTTCTGTACTACGTCCATGGGGGAGACCCCTCGCTTTCATTTCTAAACCCTCCCTGTTTTTTGAGGTCTCAAGACTGTCAACAGTGTTTGTGCCATCCGTGATGATTGTTCTTGTGTTCAGCTCTTACTCAACCGGAGGCAGCATTTATTAATGCAATAAACAAAGGTGTGACAGTCGAGGGTTTGACATATTAGTGCAGAGCTGACTCACATCAGTATGGCTGCCTCTCCCTCCGGCTGTTATGTAAAGCACCTGTATACCTGTGATAACACAACGCTGTTTGTGTTCTTACCTGGCAGTCCAGATTACATATAAATTAATATTTAACATAACCACGAATCACCTTTTCGCAACTGAGAATGTCCTGATCTTAGTAGATAAACGGTTCGTCTCTGTAACTTCCCCTCGTTTATTAACTCCCATTAACTCATCAACTGTACTTTGCCTTTGTTTTTAACCTCGTCTGTGGCGCCTCAGTTAAACATGTTTATGGCTCTAAAAACACACCCAGTCATCCTTAATGTTTTATTTATAAAAACAAGCTGCTTGTTTTTCTCCCCAGACAAATTTAATACGATTTTAATTGGATTAATGCCAATTATTGCATGCTGAAAGGGTCATGAGCTTTAAATGAGGGAAAATAGGTGCTCATCAGAAACATGCCGTCCTACCCACACGTCCCCAGTGCTGTGTGCTCATTACATTTTTATGTTCAGCTCAGATCCCTCGACCTAGTTTAGGCCCGTAGAAAAACAAGCTCTACAGACGCAGTGATATGCGTTAAAGCGCTTGTTTCAGTTTGATGTGACGTTCCCCTCACTGCTGGATGTCGAGAGGGGAAATCCCTGATCTTATATATTGTTGTTTTTAAGGCAGTTTGTCTCATTAACTGTAGTTAATCCTGCGGCTCGTTGGGTCCAGTAGGCGGTGTTGGCACTAAATATGGCTGCAGGTCAAATTAATATATTTACTGGCTCAGTTTTTACATCTAAAAAAAGCCAAACCTACTAAATATCAATAAGGCTGGATAGTGAACATCAGTAGTTTTGTAGCAAATTATCAAATACCAAAATTTTCCACTGAACTTCTTTTTGTTTATTCTTTTATTGGATATTTCCTAATTTAAATCACACATTTTATACAGGATTTTTTGGCTTATTTTATTAAATAAAAGGGTTTTTTTTGTAGAAAAATATTTATATTCCTCCAAGTTTTCCAAAAAACGTATAAATAGTGAAACTCAGATATCGTATTTGGCAACTGCAATGCACAGTTTTCAAGACACCCACATCTAAATGACGTTACATATATTTCTGACAAGCAGTCAAAAAACTCAATATTTTCCTTGACAAATGATTCAAATGATCACATTGCCAAAATTCTCATAAATTAGATTTTTTTATTTTGACAAATTATAGCCGCTACTAGAGAGAAAACTACCTGAAGTGTTACCGTACCGTGTAATTATGTAAACTACAGTACAGACATTTGCTGAATTTCATTGTTTAGTTTTTAGGATGTTGGTATTTTCATGAAGGAGAGATCCACTGCAGCACCCAGATGTGTTATTATACCCTTGACCTCTGACCTCCAAATATGTGAATGTAAATGGGTTCTCTGGGTACCCACGAGTCTCCCCTTTACAGACATGCCCACTTTATGATCATCACATGCAGTTTGGGGCAAGTCATAGTCAAGTCAGCACACTGACACACTGACAGCTGTTGTTGCCTGTTGGGCTGCAGTTTGCCATGTTATGATTTGAGCATATTTTGTAATGCTAAATGCAGTACCTGTGAGGGTTTCTGGACAATATCTGTGATTGTTTTGTGTTGCTAATTGATTTCTAATAATAGATATATATATACATTTGCATAAAGCAGCATATTTGTCCACTACCGTGTTGATAAGAGTATTAAATACTTGACAAATCTCCCTTTAAGGTACATTTTAAACAGATAAAATATGTGATTAATCGTGATTGAATATTTTAATCAGTTGACAGCCCTAATTATTCTTAAACCTGCTCTTCCTGTCTCCCCCCAGCTGAACCCCTCTCTCTGATGGACCTGTGTAGGCGTTCGGTGAGGGTGGCGTTAGGAAGAGACCGTCTGGGTGAAATCCATAGACTGCCCCTGCCGGCCTCTCTCAAGAACTACCTGCTCTACCAATGACGGCGCCGACGCTCTCGACACCCTCAGCACACCCTCCTCTCTCTCTTTCTCTCTCCCTCTCCTTCTCTCATGTTTCTCTGGGATCCTTCAGGGGTTGAACCCGTTTGACAACATTGTTCGAGCCTCCAGGACTGACTCAGCCTTCAACAAGTATGCTTCTGTGTCGGTGGCTGGACGCCTTCTGAGCTTCTTATCCTGTTTTTAAGACTCTTTGCAATTGTATTCTCTAACTTTATGAAATCAGGAATCACTGAGCACTATGCACACGCTGATCTGGACGATGCCCTGACGGTCACCGTGTTGGCGCACCTCCTTCTGTCATACTTGCCAACCCTTGCCCGGATTTTCCCCGGGCGACTCACGCCCTCTCCCGGTTTCCTCCCGGTGTCACACTTCTCTCGTTTTCCTCAACCTGTTTCTGGCGCTGTACGTTTATAAGCCGTGCTGTTTCCACTCGGATGACAATACAGTTACACCAAATTCCCAGAGGAAGAAAGCTGCCCACGTGACGCTCGCCGCACATCACAGCATGCGGCGCCCAAAGTTGGGCTTTGCTCGACGCATTGAAAAGCCGTCGAGGCGCGGTGCAAACCATTAGAAATAACGGGTTTCAGAGCGCAGTGGTGCCGTTGTAGTGTTGTGTCTGAAACGACCTTCTGTGAGTGAGAAATAAATACTAAAGCAGCGGCAACAAAATGAATGAATAAAAACTTAGCTCACGCCAGAGGGCTGAATTATTCCGTTTTCTTTCCTGAGAATTAAAAGTAGGCCTATTTAACATAAGAATGCTGTCGTAGTGTACTTAATATTTGGTTATTTTCATCCTTTAAAAAGCCACCAGAAAGCAGGAAACAAATTCTCTGCAACTCCTTTTTTTCAGGGGGAGAACCCTGTTTCTGAGGTCTCAAGGTTGGCAAGTATGCCTCCAGTTTGTAGGTTAATGTGGTCGGTATCTCTGCTGTGACTTTATGATTATGAATTTCTATCTCGTAGCCTTTTTAAATTGATGTTATTGGTTGTTCTGCTGAAACTAAAATAGTGTGATGGAAACTGGTGCAGAAAAGCAACGCCAGCATCCGACCACAAGGTGGCAGCGCACACACACACACACACACGCCAATCTGTCCATCCTCTCAAACTGAGAACATGAAATCCTTGTTGCTTTTAGAAATCATGTTGTTTTTTTAAATAGATAGTTAATCAAATTGCGGTTCACACAACACAGACAGGAGATGCTGACCACTCCAGAGTGAGTCTAGCAGTAGTGCATTGTGGGTGGATGCACTGTGAGGCAGCTGAAGAGCAGCTCCGACCGCTCGCTGCACTGCATCAGGTTTTCTCTGCGTTATGGAAGCGCGCCCTCCTTCGCTTACCGTCACGGCATCTGACGGGAACACCATCAGCAGAAATATTAACGGAAGGATAATGTCACTGTGATTATTTGTAGCATGCATCTGCAGGAAATCTCTCTCAATACAATCACAACGTCTTTTTAAAAAAACATCTTTTCTGTCACTCCTGCTTTTTGTAGTGCGGTAGTTTTCAACCACATGCTGTCGGGGCCCAAGAGTGCCGTTTCTTGCTTTTTTTTTAAAATTCAACCAGTCTTTCCATCAGCTGATTTCACTGGTTTGCACACATTCAGCAACAGAATGGAAACTCACCAATGAAACATCCACTGAAGTTTGTCTTTGTAATGAAAACCTGCTACTCTTGGGTCTCGCTGGCACATAGCTGAGAACCATTGATGTAATGTCTGTGTGTTTTATCACATGTAAAAAAAGGGGGTTTCGGGGAACAATAGGTGAACGGCGTTTGTGCCTGAATCCGCTTCAAACTTCAGATTTAAGGCACCAAAAAGACAATCCACAAAGTGCTGCACAACATGTAATAAAAACAAGATCAGATTGCCAACATATTGTCAAATGCCATATCATCGACCTGTTGACTAGTATTTTTAAAATGTGCAGACGTGATCCTCGGACACACGCTGCGCCACACCTTACTTTCCTCGCTTGCAGCTTCCATTTTATTTGTATTCCTTGTTGTAGGTTTGTTTGTAAGTATCTATTAAAGTTTATTTCAAAGTATACATATTGTTGTTTTTGTGCTTTTGTGCAGGAATCTGCTGTGAAAATGTCAACAAGCTACAGGGGACGGACAAAATATTAGTTTCTGTATTAAGGAAATATTAAACGCTGCAAATGATGGAGAGATTGAGAGATACTGTCGTAGAATAAACAACATTTAAGGCCGTTTCTAACTTCCATCTGTGTATTTCTCTTTTCATTAGCAGTAAAATTGACAGAGATATCGCTGGATAAAATTCAGGATTGCCGGTAACCACGAGTCTCCCCTTTACAGACACGCCTACTTTATGATAATCACATGCAGTTTGGTGTAAGTCATAGTCAAGTCAGCACACTGACACACTGACAGCTGTTGTTGCCTGTTGGACTTGAGTTCAAGGTTCAGGTTCAGGTGACTTTATTTGTACCTGTAGGTAGATTTATTTTGCAGAAAAAATAGAGGATGGCATCTGTATTGACAATAAATTAAGCAGAAGAGCACAAACAAAAGACAGACACACCAAAAACATGACAAAGAGCACTCAAAGGCTAACTGGGATCAGGACCCAGCAACAAGAAGGCCACAAGAGGGTTTGCCATGTTATGATTTGAGCATATTTTTTATGCTAAATCCAGTACCTGTGAGGGTTTCTGGACAATATCTGTCATTGCTTTGTGTTGTTAATAATAAATATATACATACATTTGCATAAAGCAGCATATTTGTCCACTCCCATGTTGATAAGAGTATTAAATACTTGACAAATCTCCCTTTAAGGTACATTTTGAACAGATAAAAAATGTGATTAATCACGATTAGCTATGGACAATGGATTAATTGCAATTAAATATTTGAATCGATTGACAGCCCTAGAAACGACATTAAATGGAGTTGTTACAGTATTGATTGCAGGCTGGTTGATACTGGCTGAATGCCATTTAGCTGCTTCAGTTTGGTGTCGTGCCTGCCAGCTCACTGGGACACAATAATAGAATGAAGCCATCGTTAAAGTTAATAATATCACCTGTGCTGCTTTTCCTGCTGAGACAAGTTGACATGTCTGCAGACACTCCATTTAAACACACACACACACAGTATTTATGCAAAAGTCTTCAGCCACTCTTACTATCTGTAGTTAAAGCCGGTTATCTGAGCTGACCGAGCTCAGCTTTTATTTAAACAAAACAAAGCGAACCCATTTGAGTCACGCTAACACAGAGTCAAATGGAAACAGAAACAGAATTTGACCTCTAAACTTTCTGTCCATAAATAGTACGTGACCCTCATTTAACGTTGTTTCCAGACGATAACGCCTTTCCCGTCTTAAAGTCCGTGAGATGTGGAGCCACAACTCTGCAGGGCTTCTGGGAAATGTCCTCTCCTCTAAGACAAGTTTCCTTCCTGCTTGCTGCTGCAAAAAATGTGATTTGTCAAGTATTTAATCCTCTTATCAACATGGGAGTGGGCAAATATGCTGCTTTGTGCAAATGTATGTATATATTTATTATTGGACTCTATTCGACTCTCAGATGTCAGATGTCAGAGGCTCCTTGGAGCACACATGGAGCATTGTGATAGTAATTTAAAAACAGATACTAGTGGTTGAAAGGAGTGTTGATTTTCTCTTTTCATGTGGCTAGGCTAGCAGTTTCTCCCCGCTTCCAGTCTTTGAGCTAAGCCAGGCTAAACACATCCTGGATCTATCTCTGTACTGGACACACAGAGCTGAAACTCACCTCCATCTCTTTGTATGACTCTGGGAAAGACGGAGCACAAGATGATTTTTCTATAAATGTTGGATTGTTTCCATCTTGCATCCATTTTAAAGATATAAAGAAAAGAACACAGAAATAAATAAGTTTGGGGAGATAAATAAGGGGTGGAATGCAAAGGGAAAATCATGCCGAAATAAATAAATGCATAAATACATAAATATGTGCATATATTTAAAAATAAATACAAAATGAATAAATAAAAATAAATACAAAAATAAGTAAATAAATAAATAAATGCAAAAATAATAAATAAATGCAAAAATAAATGTATTTATTTATTTATTTTTGCATTTATGTTTTTATTTATTTATTTAATTAATTAATTAAAATAAATACATGAATAAATAAAAGGGAAATTCAAAAGAAGAGTAAAATAAGGGAATTAATACAAAGATAAATTAAGAAGCAAATTAATACAGAAATATCAATTTATGTCACATCTTATCAATTAATTAATGGCTACATTTATTTTTAATATTATTTTTGCTACATTTAATGGCATATTTATTCAAGTATCGAGTCATTTATTTATTCATTCATTTATTTATAGTAAAGTATCTAGATTGCATGAATATTATTGTACATTGGGTTACACTAAATTACAAGGAAAGAAAAAAACACTTTAAACTTAAATAATGCCACATTAAGAGTTATTGTTAGATATGAGAGAGACCAATTGTGTACCAAAAAATGGATGAATTTCACTTCAGTGAATGTTGTTTCTGATTTTAAAACATATATCAAGATTTAGGTGAATATTAAACGAGCAGGTTTACACTGAAATACTATTAAAGGTAAGGCAAACAAGTTATATGCTTTTTAAATAAAACGTATTTAAATATACTTGAGGAAAGCACTGAGGGAAACCAGTATTGAAGGATGGAGGGAGTGGAGGGAGCGGTGGGAGCGGTGGGAGGGGCGGTGCTGGTGGGGGGGTTGAGTCTCTGTTACTGCTGCACCACTCAGCCTCCAGCTACTGTGACAGTTTCACTGATACAGAAAGGGAGACACTTTAATCCTGTAATGGTTTAGCTTTTATATGAAGCACCGGATTAGGTTCAGCTAAATTTATTTGCACACACACGCACACACACACACACACACGCACGCACACACACACCAGCAGCCCCAGTGGGATCTAAATTGCAGCTGCAATCTAACAAGACCAGTAGTTCAAAAACAACACTAAAAACATTGAAAAGAGAGATTAAAGTCCTTTTCACATCTTCTGGGAAAGCCCTAATCTTTCTTCTTACTGGGTAGACGTTGTCACCGCGATCAGATCAATACTCAGCTCAGAGCTTGAGTTTAACTTCAGTGTTATATATCTGGGAAGCGTGCCAACTTGGCTGGAGAAGCAGGACAGATATTTATTACAAATACTTTGAGCTGCATTCAACACCCTACAAGTTAGACTTTTATATGTGCACTCTTCCCACTTTGTATTGCAACTGCTGGTCAGGATAAATAAAGTTTTATCTCATCTTTCCTCAACTCCTTTGGGATCAATGAAATATCTATCTATCTATCTATCTATCTGTCTATCTATCTGTCTATCTGTCTGTCTATCTATCTGTCTATCTATCTGTCTATCTATCTATCTGTCTATCTATCTATCTATCTATCTGTCTATCTATCTATCTATCTATCTATCTATCTATCTGTCTATCTATCTATCTATCTATCTATCTATCTATCTATCTATCTATCTATCTGTCTATCTGTCTATCTATCTATCTATCTATCTATCTATCTATCTATCTATCTATCTGTCTGTCTGTCTATCTATCTGTCTATCTATCTATCTATCTGTCTATCTATCTATCTATCTATCTATCTATCTATCCGTCTATCTGTCTGTCTATCTGTCTATATTGTCTTATCTTGAGAAGTGTTATCATACTGAAAGTGCTTGTTGCCCTTGTGACTGTCATGTATTATCATAAATGACACTGTTATGTTATTATTACTGATGCATCAATGTGTGAGCAGGGTTTCAGTAGCAGTAGCAGGCCGTTAGCGGGTCATGAGATGATTAATGGAGCAGGAAAGAAAAAAAAACAAAGTCCTGCTACACACATTTGTATCCATTTGTTTAGACTTTGGACTGCTTGTTTTGTGAAATACTGGATACGTTTAACTCGTTGGGCCTCAAACAGTTATTTAAATGAAACAATCTGAGACTGCTAACATCTGAATTTGGACAAAGAACTCCAACCAGACACAGCTTTGTTTTTAATAAGGTGTCATGATTCAAAGGTTAGGAACCACTGGTTTAGTCTTTAACAATATATATTATATTTTATAAGATCACCCATATGTTTTTATGTGACAATTAGGGTGGTCAAAGTTAACGCGATAATAACTTGCTCTAAATTTTGGCAAAGAAAAACTGTCATGGACATTTTCAAAGGGGTCCCTTGACCTCTGACCTCCAGATGTGTGAATGTAAATGGGTTCTATGGGTACCCACGAGTCTCCCCTTTACAGACATGCCCACTTTATGATAATCACATGCAGTTTGGGGCAAGTCATAGTCAAGTCAGCACACTGACACACTGACAGCTGTTGTTGCCTGTTGGGTTTCAGATTGTCCACTCCCATGTTGATAAGAGTATTACATGTTGACAAATCTCCCTTTAAGGTACATTTTGAACAGATAAAGAAAATGTGTGATTAATTTGCGATTAAATATTTTAACTGATTGACAGCCCTAGTAAAAATCTTAATCTAAGAAGTAACCAGTAACCAGAGCTATCAAATAAATGTAGTGGAGTAAACTGTGCAATATTTCCCTCTAAAATATCTGAAATCTTGAGTTAAATGCATTTGCCAGTTGATAGTTCATTTACAGAAGCTTCCACGTTGGCAAGACTAACACACCCGATCATGCAATATCATGCAATACATGAAACTGCACTTTTATTGCTCACCACTGGTCCTTTGCTTTTCAGATTGATTACGTGATTAATGCACCCTGTTAACACACATGACGACAAACATGATTGGAAATAAATAGGACAAAGAGCAAGTGCAGCTGGTTGGACGAGAATGTTTTGACACCATGACACACATGTTAATGTGCAGACAAACAGACAAACAGACGTTATCTTTGGCATTGATTTTAAAGCCTAGATACCTTCAGTGTTGAAGGCATACCATATTATATCACATGCCGCACATTGGTCGACGCCACATACCATAACACCACGTGTCCGTTATGACACAGCTAACAGGAATGGAGTCATATTTCATCTTCAGTTAAAATCAAGGTCTTTGTTGTTCTGCGATCTGCTTTTTTAGCTCCCTGTGTCTGTTTCTTATCAGAGAACGGCCTGATTGAAGGTACACAAATAGTTTGATGGAAAGTCTGCAGAAGAGAACTGGTTTGAGATCAGATCGTACCACGTAACCTTCGCAGGGTATTTCATCAGAATCAAAAACATGTTGGCACCTCCACACACACACCTCTCCAACCAGACCTGAAGGTCATTCACCAAATGTTTTACTCTCATCATGTCATGTTCTTATTGGTGTTTGTCATTCGTATCTACGTCACAAGCAAAGTGGTAAAAATAACAAAGAGTTTGGTTTAGAAAATTTTTTGCAGACATTATAGTCTCTTTATGTAATATTACCCCTTACCAAGAAGAAGTTTGGTCTAGTGTGCTATTAGTACACTTGAGTGTATACTTTCTGTTGACTTTTTATGTACTTATCAGAGATAAAGTATAAATAAGTATACTTAGCTTATACTGACAAGTATACAGAAAAGTCTTAAGTATACCTGGCTCATACTGACAAGTATACAGAAATTATACACAAGTATAACTCACAAACTAAAAAGTGGGCTACAAGTACAGTATATACAAGTATACTTGCAGGATAAAAACTATTAAACTAGTAGGTTACTGAGAGTATACTTTAAAGTGCACTTTCATAAACTAAAAAGTGGGCTACAAGTATAAAACTAGTAAACTATCAATACACTTATAGTATACTTGCAGCACAAAATAAAACCTATGTGTAAACCTGTTGTGTACTCAAAGTTTACTATTTTTATACTTTTATACTTATTAGTATACTTAATAGAATACTTTCATAAACAATAAAAAAGTGGGCCAATTTAGTCCCAATAAGTATTAAAGTAGTGCACTTATAAGTATACTACTAGTACATTGATATTAGTATTCTTACTACATAAAGTATACTTGGTAAATATATACTTGAACTTTACTTAAGTATACTTAAAAAATAAACTTGCTACTTTTTGCAACTAATTATACGAATATTGTTGTAAATTATACAGATAGAAAGTTTTCCAGTGGAACCCGTGAAGGTCAGGAGTTGACTCTTGAGGTGCGAAGTGTTCTCCTCCTGTTGTTTTTGCAGCTTTGTTACTGGTAATAATAATTGTGCAACTACTTGAAACAGACCTATAGACACACAGAGTAGTATACTTACTACATAAAGTATACTTGAACTTTACTTAAGTATAATTTTAATTTGTTTTGAATTATGCTACTTTTTCTTAACTATTTATAGGAATATTGTTGTAAATTATGAAGATGGAAACCTTTCCAGTGAAACCCGTGAAGGTCAGGAGTTGACTCTTGAGGTGCAAAGTGTTCTCCTCCGGTTGTTTTGGCAGCTTTGTTACTGGTAATAATAATTGTGCAACAACATGAAACAGACCTATAGACACACTGGGAGGACCACGTGTTGCCTACGTCACGGACAACACCCCCGTCCGGCCCTCTGTGACGTCAGCAGTCAGCAGCTTCTTCTTCTCGGGTCACCCAGCCGCTCCTCCTACTCTTCATCCTCCTCCTCCTCCTCCTCCTCAGAGAGCCGGTAGACCGACAGCACTCTGACACACTGGGATCATTAAACCCGTCTCTCTTCGGTACCAGCGTGGTTTTTATCAGAGATCTCTAACAGGAGTTATGTTGTCTGTGTGAAGCTAACAGGATGCCTCAGAAAGACACGCTGCTCAACCTGTTCGCCGGCGGGTAAGTCTCATTAATAACATTAATAACGTTATTAATCACTCTAAATGTTAATATAACACAACTCTGTGTTATGTATTTTGTTACATACGTACTTATGCGTCTATTACATCTAATCCAGTTAATCTAACGCGTTGTTTTAGCATTATAGAGCCAACAACTAGCATGCTAAATCGAGCTAGCATGCTAGTTCAGAACTAGCATGCTTATTCGAACTAGCATGCTAACTCGAGCTAGCATGCTAAGTCGAACTAGCATGCTAACTGTAACACACATTCTTTCACTGTGTCCTTCAAGATTCAAGAGTTTTATTTGCCATTTGTACCTATAAGTACAGTTTCTTTGTTTTTTTACACATAATTCCACAATTTAAAACAAGAAAACAAAAATATAAGACTTCAGCTTAAACTATAATTTCAGTTTCATTTGGAGAAAAAGAAAGGACACATACTTAGACAATCCAAAGAATTAGACTAAATAAATAAGTAAACTAATAAAAAAATGAAAAAAAATGTGAAGGGTCAGAGGTCAGGGAGGGGAAAGTATATGAAAAGTTTTAGCCATTTAATTGTGATGCATTTAATTGTTGCTGTTAGCAATATCTGTAAGAGATATTTTTGTATACAGTATACATATATGTTCCATGACCATGTTAAAAGAACTTGTAGCTCTCATAAAAATATTTTAAAAAAGAAATTAATATATTTCAGACAATTACACAGGAATAGTTTTTATCCCCCAGGCCATCAGACTTTTAAATAGATAATTCATTCTCACACAAAAATATATCTAATACTGTACATGTTCTTAATGTATATGTTCTTAATATGCCTTGTACAAAGTATTTCCTTTTATAATTGTAATGTAACTTATTATTTTAATGGAGATTTCCAGCAAAAAGTATTTCACACCTGCGTGACAATAAACATCTTGAATTGAACCTTGGAAGGCAGCATCTTGCACAGCATTACAGTCCATTCAGTTCAGGTGTACTGTGTGTTAATAGATAGATAGATAGGTTGATAGATTGATAGATAGATAGTAACTATTGATCCTGAGGGAAATTCAAGTTTCCAGCATCACAGTTCCAGAGTGTAAATCATGTTAGTAAAAAGGCAGTAAAAAAGTTAGTAGTAAAAAGTACAAAAAAATATACCAGATATAAAAATACAAGGAGATGAAGAAAAACTGTTAAAACTGAATATAGTGCAGGGTAACAGCTTTGATACACGACTATTATAAAGTGAATATAGTGCAGAAGAGACTGTTAAAAATGAGTATAGTGCAGGGTAACTTGGTCTAAAGTGCACTCTATGCATTATTAAATATATATATATATATTAAATATACAAAAATATTTAAAAAAATAAATAATTAATATATTTCAGACAATTACACAGTGGAAGGCAGCATATTGCACAGCATTACAGTCCATTCAGTTCAGGTGTACCGTGTGTCAATAATGGTATGGAGGTGAGGGGTATTTGTGTCCCTCTTTAATGTCCTTTTATTGCCACCAGTCAGATTGTAGCTGGGAATAATAATAATAATAATAATAATAATAATAATAATAATCTAGATTAATAAACGGCCTTATTGTAGCTGGGAATAATTATAATAATAATAATGCTAACAATAATAATAATCTAGATTAATAAACAGTCTTATTGTAGCTGAGAATAATAATAATAATCTAGATTAATAAACAGTCTTATTGTAGCTGGGAATAATAATAATAATAATAATAATCTAGATTAATAAACAGTCTTATTGTAGCTGGGAATAATAATAATAATAATAATAATAATAATAATGATCTAGATTAATAACCTCTCTGGCCTGTGGTGCCTCAGGTTGTGTCCTTCACTAGCTGAACTTCATTATTATGTAATATAACTAGTAAATAAAAGACTAAAGTTTGTGTTTTAAATCCTGAACTAATTATCAAACTACTGTTGTTGTTGTTGTTGTTGTTGTTGTTGTTGTTGTTGTTGTTGTGGGATAATGAATCACCAACAATATGTTGTATTTCCATTGATTACAGCCATGCTAACACCGGCTAGCTTCCGTTAGCTGCTAACACCTAGCTAGTCGTTAGCTGCTAACAGCTGCTAGCCGTTAGCTGCTAACACCGGCTAGCTACCGTTAGCTAACCGGATGTCGCTGGCTCTTCAGGTCAGAGAGGTCGTATTCGTACATGCGAGTAACAACATGATGTTTGTACTGTATTAAACACTGTAATTGAAGACTGTGTTGGCTGGACGTGTCGCAGTCACGAGAGCAGTCAGGCTTCAGCTGCTAACCTTCGTTGTTACGTAACAGAAGCTCTGCTGAGCCAAACAGCTCCATGCTAACAGCCAACATCACAACCTGGGAGAGAATAGCTGTTTATAAACCAGAATAATCACATTTAGACCTGTTATATAACCACGAGCCTGGTGGCTTCCTATTTGATGTTAAGGTCACATTTGGTCACACTGGATTGACGCCATTTTACCCTTGAAATGTTATAATGAACTAATTTTAGCACAACTATGTGACCTCTTCAGCCCCTAGGGGTGCTTGAAAGTGTGGTTCAACCTAGACTAGACATATACACAATAAATCAAGAACTGCTCCACAACTACCAGGTCTATATGCATGATCTTGGTCTCTGTGGATAGATAAGACTTCAGAGAATTCATCCCCAGTGTGAGTAACATTGTGACTGTTGCTATGACTGAGTCAATTGTGGTTAACTAAAGGAAAAAAATACATTTTTATCCTTGCCTAAAATGTTTTCTAGATTAGACAGTGGATAACACCATTATAGCAATGATTCCATGCACAGAGAGACAACTGAATTCATTTAGCAACTCCTTGACTACAACTGTGCCAAAGCAGATATAAATAACACAAAGCACATAGAAGGTTTTAGTGAGGATAGGACCAGGAGGACTCTCCATTTGGCCAAGGGCGCCAAATGGGTTTTCTACCTCTTGAAAGGGAATCTGGCTATAAAATACTACTAATATCCACTACAGGAGGCGATATGCACACAATGGAGCCTTTGGCCATGATATTTACCATCTGCATCATCACGTTCTACCATTGTGCACAGTATAAAATCAATAAAAGACAACTAAATTGTATAATCTTTACTCCAAATGGAGTAGTTTTATTATAATAATGAAATATGATCAAGTAAAACTTGGATAATAACAATTAAAATCAACAACAATGAAAATAAGATAACAAAAAAGAATCCAAAGTCAAGTATGTACATTCAATATAAAAACGGTCAAAAGTATTATAAAGTAAAAATACAATTTCTCGTGTGTTGATTTTGTAACTAAAGTATTGAAATCATTATCAAACAAACATTGCTTGGACAAAATACATTTGGAGGGTTGTTTCAGTAGCATTAAGGCCTCATCTTTTAGAAACTATTTAGAAAAAAAGACCACCACAGCATTTTATGAAGATTTTAAAGGCAGTGATTTAACACAGCTCAGCCGAACCCGGTACCGGGTCCATCGGGTAAAAGAGGTTAAAGTGAAATTAGTCATATGTATAATAAGGTGATGAGGATGTTGACCACTTTGTTTTTAGTTTAACTGTATCACATCATACTTTTAAAACATGTCAAACCTGCAGTGGAAAAATTTGTTTCTTTCCAGTCAACAATCACTCAGAAAACCAGCCAAACTCGTATGACAGCCTTTCCAAACAACACCACCAATACTTCATGCACACAATTTCATTTACAAGCGCGCTTGTCATTTTCATAGGAGCCATACTCTTGCACCCATTCCCCCAGATTTCTTATCTTTGTGGTCAGAGGTCATGGCCACTCCTCAACATGTCAACATGTCTTTGTTTGTCAAATTGAGTTATGCAATGCAGAACATCACGTAATGCAGAGTACAATTTGTTTTCTATAAGTAGATAATAAAACACCATAATAAATAGTCATCAAACATGCGGATATGGGTCAGGTGACTAATGATTCACGATATAATTAGGTCAGACGTTAATTTGCAAAGACGTTTGACTCTGTCCTTCAGGCATGAACAGTACAGAGGCTTAGACTAATCTGTTTCAGACTCCTAATCGTGTCACTGCCAAGGTTATAGACATACAGTAGTTGGTAAAGGATGTACCAACTGTAAAAAACAAAGTTAATGCAATTTTTTTTTATGCTGAAATAGGAAAAGTGCTATTTAAAAATGAGGCAAAATAATCCTGTCCAAGTGCAATTAGGGCGTCTGAGCCATAAAACCCAGTGCCCTGGATGTGTTGGGTATTTCCACTGCAGAGCCAGAGACTGGTCTTTGACCATAATTGTTCATTACACTTGGCCAGCAGCTCCTCAGCTGTGTTATGATGGAAAAACACTCCCCCCTAGTCAAAGCTAATATGAGTAACCTTGCAAATAATAGATCCCCTAGGTTACATACGTGTATTGTACTGGGATATTGTAAGATTTGAAACATCCCAAAGTCCATAATACTTATTATTTTGTGTGATTAATTTACAGATGTAGTGGTACGGTGGGAGCCATCGTGACCTGCCCCCTGGAGGTGTTGAAGACACGGTTGCAGTCCTCTGGCCTCACCCTCCGACCCGTCTTCCAGGTCCAGCTGGGCACCCTAAGCGGCACTGGAGTTATCCGACCGGGTACGGGTACTACTGTTACACCGGGGCTGCTTCAGGTCCTACGGTAAGATGATGTTTCTATATGTTGTTGGCAAACACTGCTGCAGCATGCTGTGTGTGGGCCATCCCTTGAGGTGGTTGTATTACTCTACCTGCCAACAAAGGTACAAAATGTTCCCTCCTCACAGCTGGTGCACTTTGCTTCACCCTGCAAAGACCTCAATGCATGTCTGAAGTGTTGATATAGCACATTTGTCCCGTGCGGTTCTTGTGATTTAGCCCATGGAAATACGACAGACAGCCTGTCATTTGCCTTCTGCTTTCGTGGTCTTAAAAAATTCAGGCCTCAAATCCCCTCCTACATAAAGTGAGGATTAAGTACACAGTGTCCTGCTCGTACTTAGTGTCTTTAACCAGCTGTTTGGGGTGGCACAAAACATTCTTTTCCACCAGGAAAATTAAGATAGATGCATAAAACTTTTTTTTTATGGTGTTCATGTAAGTATTTCACCTCTGCTTTGGTCTGGAAGGACTAGAAGCAGACCACGAGTGAGGAGGGAAGGTTTTAATCAGGGTGCAGAGTCAGTGTTATATTACACTAGGGGCCACAAACTGAACCGGTCTTGACTGGTTGGCTGTAGCTGTTTGCTGTTTAAGTTATATAATCTTCGGAGAATACACATTTTCTTGTAAATTTAGATCTTATGCTAGTTTTCCAACTTACTTTAGCTGATACAACTAGATTTTTCAGAGCTGTTTGAGAACTGTCTTTGCTTTTTATGGGCTTATACTTATGTAAAATTAATTATAGACCTTTTTAAATCTTTTCTCCTGTCATTGAAACCTCAGCGTTGAACACGGCATTATTGTGCTTTTAAACTCCCCGTTGTTTGAGAAGAGGTGTCAGGTGTCGATGAGAGAGAAAGGTAGAATGCTTGAACACTGCTTGAGAGGTGAGGTTTGCACAGACAACCAACACAAACTGTAGGTGTACCCTCCTTTGCTTGGCCCGAGGCAGACCTGTCTGTCTGGGGAATGAATGTCACTCCCTACAAAGTGTTAAAAAAAAAAAGCCCTGCTGGGATCTGGCGTACGTGACAAGCCGAGCACTGTGCAGAGGGACTGGGTTTCATGTATAAACTTGTGCAAAACCAGCTCAAGGGAACAGGACCGGCTTGGAACGAGTGCAGCAGCTATCACACTCATTCCCCTAATAGAGCCGGAGGGGTCATCCTTAGAAGACCTTTGCTGTAACTATCAAGTTATTTTTCTCCATGTGCAGTTTTCCCACTTGAAAGAGATTGATCCATCTCCATCTAGTATGTTGAACGATGGTACACCTGTTGGGTGTTTAGTGCATAGGATGTGATTTTGAAGACAGTGTTTTAATGGTTATTTACTTTTGTTTCAGATCGATTCTAGAAAAAGAGGGACCAAGATCACTTTTCCGTGGTCTGGGGCCGAACCTTGTTGGCGTGGCCCCCTCAAGGTACAGTAAAAATCAGTGATTACAACACTCCCATTACCCCACCACCATCACCACCACCCTCCTTAACCCATTGCAGTTTTGTTTAACAAAGTCCTGGCACTGTAGCCAACTCTGTGTAAATGATACCTGTGCAGGTTAGCGATGATACACAATGATGTGACCTTGTATGTTCAAAAACAATAAACAGAGCAGGAGGTGAAGGAGTGAAGAAGAGCGCTGGTTTCTCGGTATTATATCACTGCCGCTAACCAAAGAAAACAAGAAAGAAGGAGGCTGTGTTTATATTTTTAACTTTAACGGTTGAAAGCATTAACTGGTGGTTTACAGAGGAAACCGTTGTCATGGCAGCAACTTCCGAGTCCCCCCCCCCCAGCCTTCTTTGAGTCAGCTGTTTTGTCTGACTACAGGCTACCGCGTCTGTCAACACGAGGCCTCTGTACTTTTCATTTGAGTAAACACAAGATGAGGAAGGAATAAGGAACTATGTCTGAGGTTTTAGTGTCACCCGAGTTTAACAGAAACCAGTTGAGAACGGCTGGATAATAATTGATCTGGTTGACTCAAAACGAGAGTACAGTCTTGTTTAGGTACACCTTGTATCGCGAGCCGTTTTAAACATTTAATAGCTAAGCTTGACTGTCCGGTTTTAACATTAGAGATCTCCATAATTACATTTTGACTAGTCATATTCCAGATAACTATAACGTCATTCTGACTCGTCAATCGAGGAATCTGTGGCCAGCGAGAGCTTTGTTCGCTAGAGAGTTGTGGTAGAAATTCACGGAGTATTGTAGATTTATTTTCTCCAGACACACTTTATAAACCCATACGGCTGCAGTGCAGCACCATAGTATGTTTGAATATATCTACAACGTCGTTCTGGATAAAATGTAATGTTAGATATCTAAAAAGGACGATGTAGATATCTTCAATTGAGGGGAATTAAAGATATCTTGGAACTGGATTTATGACTAGTCGGAGTTAAATTGTAGATATCTGAAACTGGAATTACAACTAGTCATAACTCACATTGCTGATATCTGCAACTGAATTGTGGATATCTTTTAATGAAAAACCCCATAAACATGAATGGCAAAAGTAGTTTGAATCGTACTAGTCGAAATAGAATTAGGGATATCTTGAATTAGAGTTTTGACGAGGCAAAATGACGTTGCAGATATCTCTAATGAATATCCTGTCTAGCAATAAATGTTAAAACTTGCCATACACCTTGTGAAGTTTAATTTTCAACAAATAAGTCAGGCCTGTTTCTTTGTGGTTTTATCACATTGGAATCAAAAGTAATACAACCGTACAAAATGAACAGTCCTGATGCAGTTGCTACTAAATGTTGATTTAGACTTTGAGACCAACAGAGAAAGGTCATGGGTTACGTATACTTTTCCCCCGTGGTTAATGAGTAGCCTCAGTATGATCCTTTGCTCAGTCATTCCACCGTCACCCTCCGTTTCACTGGCCAACTTGGACCGGCTCACATTCAGAGCAGCCCTGTGGTGTCCAGTGCTTATTCAGCCCATTCTGGTGCAGCGCCGGTTTGTTCCAGAAGCCGAGCGGAGAGGAAACCGACGGCTCTGGATGCACTCTGTCAAAGGCCAACCACTTTGTCCAAATGCAATCCTTTGCATAATTGCCCAGCTGTTTATAAACCCACAGTCACATATTAACAATGCATTCATATTTAATTGCTGTGTGTTAATCTTTACAGCTGTGTAGAGGTCTTACCGGTTTGTTCTCTGTGTTTCAGAGCCATTTACTTTGCTGCATACTCGAAATCTAAAGAGACCTTCAATGGGCTGTTCGTCCCTAATAGTGGAGTGGTGCACATGTCCTCTGCTGGTGTTGCAGGTGAGCAGTCTTAGCCTTTGTCACATACAAAAGTATTATTTCTAAAGCTTATATATTTATTTACACTGTGGATAAAACAACAGAATGCCAACATGAATCATTTTCAAGTTTAAAATGAACATTATAGGCTTCAGAAAGGTCATATTCATACTTTATAACCCTCCCGATTTTACCGGTAGACTCAAGAGAGCAGTCTATTCTCGCGACGCAGTGCAGTTTGAGCTGTGCTTTCCACTGGGTTCAGGGCACAAAGTTGGGCTTTGCTCGATGCTGTGAAAAGCAGTCGTGGCACGACGCAAGCCGTTGGAAATAACGGGGTTCAGAGCGCAGTGGTGGCATTGTCACGTTGTGTCTGAAAGGACCTAAGAGAGAAATGAAGGGAGCTAACTGAAAGAAATACTCAAGCAGGGGCAAAACATTAATAAAAACTGATGAACATTAGTTTATATCAGAGATTCACACCGCAAGTTTACGCCAGAGGGGCCAATTACTCCGTTTTCTTTCCTGAGAATCAAAATTAGAAGTTTAACATAAAAGTGCTGATGCAGTGTATTTATTTGATTGTTTTAAACTCGCCCGAATGCAGAAAATAAAGTCTCTGAAACTCAATTTATTTCTGGGGGAGGACCCCCAGACTCCCCTGCTTTGGTTTTCATATCCTCCCTTTTTTAAGGTCTCATGGTTGGCAAATATGGTCATATTTAATCTTCTACCCTTCAATTTATCTTAGTGCAGCAGCAACAACAACAACTTATATCCGTACAACTTTAGGACTTACATTGAGAGGATGAAATGTTACAAAACTGAATATGCTCCTTTTGTCCCCCGTCCTCAGCTTTCGTCACAAACTCTCTGATGAACCCCATCTGGATGGTCAAGACCAGGATGCAGCTGGAGAAAAAGTGAGTACACTCTTTAATGTCACCTGTCCTGTGTGTGCTTACTAGGGCTGTCAAAGATAACGCTAAATTTTGGCGAGGAAAAGCTGGCATGGCCATTTTCAAAGGGGTCTCTGGACAATATTTGTCATTATTTTGTGTTGTTTATTGATTTCCAATAATAAACATATACATACATTTGCATAAAGCAGCATATTTGTCCACTCCCATGTTGATAAGAGTATTAAATACTTGACAAATCTCCCTTTTAAGGTACATTTTGAACAGATAAAAATGTGATTAATTTGCGATTTAATCGTGATTAAATATTTGAATCGATTGACAGCCTTAGTGCTTACATGTTTAGCTGGTGGGCAGGTATTCCATATAGTGTGACCTTTAGTGGAGCCCACCTTCACAGCAGTGTCCTTGGGTTATGCAGTTTATATGAGACTGAGCGTGTGACCCGGCGCCATAAATACACAGTGCTGACGCACTGTCCTGCGCACAGAAGAAGAGTCTATATTTACATTACCGAGTACAGGGCAGTAGTATCATGTGAGGAGTGAGGACACAGGAACAGGTCTGTTCACTCTGCCTTTAAAGAACACCTGTCCTGTGTCACAACATACAATATTCAGTTACGGCTTTTAATAGTTACTCATTCATCTCAATAAGGTAACTCCAAGATGTCATGTGCTTCATCATAAGGTTGAAACTTGATTAATCGCTTACACAATAAACAGAAAAAAAGGGGTGGGAAACAAATCGATTCACCCATGTATTGCGATGTCTTTTGTTTATTTTATTTTTTTTACTATTTTGAAAGCGATGTTTTAATGCCAGAATCAATATATTTGCTTCATTTGAGTCTATGTGGGGTAGAATGAAGGTAGCGCTTTTATTGTTGTAGTCTGAGTAACGTGACGTCAAATCCGTTTTGTATCCTTCAACCAAAACAAACTGTAGCAAACTAAAACAGAAAACGGCGGAGGGTCTGCATGGATCCGACCTGCACTCTCACATGTTAAATCCAAAGTGGTCAACACTACACATCCAGTAAAGGATGGAAACACTTTGGGTTTCACACATTGCAGGAAAAGCAGAGCTAGACATCACGGCTAAAGCTGCATGCTAACTCTCTCTAAATCTCAATACTTAAAAATTGCAATACATATCAAATCAGCAAACAAGTATCGTGATAGAACTGAATGAGGAGATAGGCGTATCGTCCCAGCCCTACAGAAAAACGATAAGATGATTATCAAACAGTTAAATTAGGTGTTGGTTTCAACCTCTCTGTGATTTTTGGCACTAATGAGCGTGACCTGTTTGACCTTTTCAGAGCCAAAGGAGAGAAGAAGATGAACGCGCTGCAGTGCGCCCGCTATGTTTACAGCACAGAAGGGATTCGGGGCTTCTACCGAGGTCTCACCGCGTCTTACGCCGGCATCTCGGAGACCATGATCTGCTTCCTCATCTACGAGACACTGAAGAAACACCTCGCCAAGAGCCAGTTCGCCTCCCCGAATGGTGAAAAGGAGAAAGGAGCGTCGGACTTCCTGCGTCTGATGATGGCAGCTGCTTTTTCAAAGGGTTGCGCGTCCTGCATAGCTTATCCACACGGTAAACATCCATTATTTGTTTCTTGCAACACAACAAACATTTAAATACATTTAAATATTGATTTAAATGACTAATATTTTTCTTTTTTTTGTCTCCACAGAGGTCATCCGGACAAGGCTGCGTGAGGAAGGCAGCAAGTACAAGTATTTCTTCCAGACGGGGAGGTTAATAGCGGTGGAGGAAGGCTATGCAGCTTTTTATAGAGGACTCATTCCACAGCTAATTAGACAAATCCCCAACACAGCCATCGTCCTCTCCACGTATGAACTCATTGTCCACCTGCTGGGAGAATCCAAGTGAAGGAAATGCTTGAAAGTTGGGATCCTGGATGCCACACAAACACAAAACCACTGGGCGAGAGAGACTTTTGAGAAATGCAGTACATACATTTAATTAAATGTGGTGCTACAGAGACTTTTCTGGTGGAACTGAAGCAGGTTGGACTTGTTATCCAAAGAGCTAAAACACATTATTTTATTGAAAGCTTGTCGTTTATCGGAGTTTATCAAAATAACTGATGTTCTGGTACTTATTAAAACTCCAAAACCTGTGAAAAAAGGGTCATCTTCGTAGAGGACTAGTGTTAAGTTAACTAAATTATTTCATGTTTTGTTATTTTATGACAGTGTTTGTTTCCTTTTATCAGTGGTAAATGTACCAACACACATGACTGCGCAGGTTTTTAGTTAATGAAGGGAAGTAATTCACATGAAGTGCTAGATAATAGTGCTTTTCCTTGCGATCCAATGACCACACCTCATTTTTCTGTTCCATACATACAATGTGCTGGTTTTTGAAGTTTGAATTACAGAGAAATGTATCATATTTTTCATTAATATATTATAATTATATACAGGCTTATCTGTATGTTTTCTTTGTTGGAGAAAAAAAAAAGTCACCTTTTACAATATAATGAGATGCTTATTTGACCAATGGCTCAATAAAAATGCATCACGAATCAGTTGGTGGTTCTCGCGAATACTGAAGAAATGATTCTGCTAACACACAAATCTACCTTTTACTGTGATGAAAGCACAAGCACAGAAGAGCAGGGTTGTTGCACTGTCGAGTCGGCAAAATCAAGATACGTGAGGGACTAATAGCTGGTTCTGTTCTGAAGTCCAAATATTCTGTTGAATTCATTTATTTAGGAATATCTAGCTGGTGTTTGACAGCAAGATTTGGCTCAAAGTACATTTAAAATAAGGTGTCTTCAGTCAGCGCTCTCTTTAAGTTCATTTTATAAATCTAAATTTCTGCAGCCCTAAAGTGTACAGTAAAGGCTCTCCTTTTGTTGATGCTATGACTGAACATCAAGATGTGTTTTCTAATCGTTTTCGTCCATGTACTGAAAGAGTTGCTGAGAGTGAATACCTGCTTCGCATACAGTCATGGATCTGAACAAACAAAGTCTTCCACGTACATATCATGCCTATAAAAAAAGTATTCACACCCCCTTTGGACTTTTTTGTGCTTTATTGTTTTACGACATTGAATCACAGCAGAGCTCCGAGCTTTTTTTATGACCCTGATCAATGTGAAAGAGAAGATTATCTGATGCCAACATGTGTAAACATTACACATTGACCTCAGTTGCAGTACAACTATACATTGAATGCATAAGTAATAAACCGTAACCATCTGAGACCACAGATTTAACTGTCTTTCAGAGGTTGTAGCAGGTTAAGTTTTAGAGCTATAGTGAAGCTACAGATATCGTATCAATTATAATAAATTAATAATAAATTGGACTTATAAAGTGCCTTTCAAGAAACCCAAGGACGCTTTACAAAGAGGGCACACAAAATCATACTGATAAATAAAACAGGAAAAACCAGTAGCCAGGTAATTAAAAAGGAGTGATGTGTAGGAAGAGTTAGCTGAGTTCATAGGCCCTGATAAACAGGTAGGTGGTGCTTGAGGTGTTTTTCTGATCTCAGGAGGAGGGAGGGAGTTCCAGAGGGGAGTGGCTGCAACGCTGAAGGCTCTGTTGCCGAAAGTTTTCTTCCAGGTGTGGGGGTGGAGAGCAGACCAGTGTCGGAGGATCGTAGTTTCCGGGATGGATTGTAGGGGTGGAGAAGGTCGGTTAGGTACTGGGGGGCATGAAGGGATTTGTATGTGAGGAGGAGGAGTTTATAGGTGATGCGGTGAAACTAGAAAAACCAAGGAATCCATTGGAGGCTAAATAACGCTCCAAACTTATGCTAAATGTTAGCGCGAAAAACTGTCATGGCCGTTTTCAAAGGGGTCCCTTGACCTCTGACCTCAAGATATATGATTGAAAATGGGTTCTATGGGTACCCACGAGTCTCCCCTTTACAGACATGCCCACTTTATGATAATCACATGCAGTTTTCTGCATGCAGTATAAATGTGTTATTTTCTCCTATTTTAAAATGGAGTATTTGAATATTTCTGCATACTGGGGTCCCTAAACAGTCTTAGAGTTACATAAATTGTGTATCACTGTAAAGCTGAGACTCTTGTGGATCCAATGAGCCCAACTGTATTCATGTGTGATGACGTTAGTCCCCATAGTAACCATTTCATTGTAGTGAGACCATTTTTTTAAAACTTGACCTGACTCAAATTCTGGATTGGATAGAGGTCTCTAGTCTCGCATTTGGGAGCATCTTGGTTTGGGAACCGGAGGGGAACCGAAGAGTCGCTGGTTCAAATCCCTGCACGGACCAAGTACGGACTGTGGACCGGTAGCTGGAGAGGTGGCACTTCACCTCCTGGGTGCTGTCAGGGTGCGATTGAGCAAAACACCAGACCCCCAAACTGCTCCCCAGGCGCTTTATAGTAGCTGCACCACTGCTCCTAATATACTAGGATGGGTAAATGTCACTATGTGCTGTGTACAAAAAAACAATGTGATTTAAAAGCTGATTTACATTTGCATTTTACATTTGATCATTTCCAGGATGTCTAATATCGTTGCTTTGGAGCCTTGTGGCTTATATATAGAATAAATCTTCGACCAAGTCACAGTTGTCTTTCAGATTGAAGCTGGTTTTCAGGCTTATTTTGCAGATTTCATTTGTACCCAATGCCTTAACAAACCCTCCAGAACCAGCGCCGGCCTCAGAGGAAGTGTCTGTGTTCTGGATGACTCGTGATCCGTCACGGATGCAAATGAGTTCCTTGAAATGCAAACACATTTGGTTACAATTCAACAAGAGGAAGGAAATAATCGCACTGGGCTACACGAAATCCTAGTCATCTCTGACAGGAAAATGTGAAACAGAAAAAAATGCCTCAGGGCGTTTTTTGGGTTAGTCACATTTCACACACGAATCAGGAAATATGTCTTCTTCCTTGTGTGGTTTTTGGTTGATTCATCCACATTGTACTTTCCAACAATGAGGAACCGGCTCATGACTGAATGGTGGGAGGAAGTGGGAGGATTGCAGCATCAGGAGACTTGTTGGTGTTAAATCTCTAAGTGGTGTGGGTATTTGTGTCACAATAGTGACGCAGGTGCTGGTTACTTCACGCACCCTATGAGGCTGCCAGGTTGTGAGAAATTCCTTCTGTTGTTGTTTCTCTTCCTCATAATTACATAGTTACATATTGTTATTATAACAATCTATCTGTCTTTCTCAGTATGAAACTTCCTCTTTGTACCTCCACACACACCATTATAGATACAGGAAAAACATACATATACAAAATAAATAAATAAAGAAAAAAGAAAAAGAAAATAAAAAGAATATGCACAAGAAAAAATAAATATAAAAAAATAATAGAATAAAATTATATACAATCAATTAAAAATCAGTGTACAATTCAGTATATATATATTTTCTTTTTTTTTTCAATACTATATTTATTGTGTTTTTTTTGTTTATTTTGAAACAACAGAACATTCACAAACGTCCCCAATAACAACATTCTGGTACAAAGAAACTTAAAAAACATAATATTAATATAAAATAAGCCATTATAGATACAGGAAAAACATACATATACTAAATAAATAAATAAATAAATAAGAAAAAGAAAATAAAAAGAATGTACACAAGTAAAAAGAAATATAAAAAAAAGAATAGAATAAAATTATATATATATATTAAAAAGAATAGAATAGAATAATATATATATAATAATAATAAAGAATAAAGAATAGAATAAAATATATATATTACATATATATAATATATAATAAATATAAATACAAATATATATAATATATATTATATATATTTATATGTATATATTATTATAAAGAATAAAGAATAGATATACAAGTAAAAAGAAATATAAAAAAAGAATAGAATAAAATTATATATATATAAATATATATATACGCTTATATATACGCTTATATATATATAAATATATATATATATTAAAAAGAATAGAATAGAATAATATATATATATTTTATTATAAAGAATAAAGAATAGAATAAAATATATATATAAATAAATATATATATTAAAAAGAATAGAATAGAATATTATATATATTTTTATTATAAAGAATAGAATAGAATAAAATATATATAAATATATAAATATAAATATATATACATATATATATTATTATAAATAATGAAGAATAGAATAATATATATATATATATTTATATATATATATAATATTATATATATATAATATATAATAAATAATAATATATAATTATATAAATGTTTTTTTTTTATTTGATCATTTTATTATTTTATACATGTTTTATCTGTAGCTCTGGCCCTGTCCTGTCCTGTGCTGTGCTGTAGTGACCCTCCATAAGGAGAGTTAACGGGTCTGAACGCAGCGCTGCGGCTGCTGGTGACCTCTGTCTGCCGCAGAGAGAACAGCTCAGCACCGACCTGAAGCGCTAAACACCCTGACTGACTGTTGACGGGAGTTTATCTGGCGGCCTGACGGTATCTAGTCCTCCTAACGTTATCTCATGGACATCCTGTTCTACTGACAGCCACCCGGACTCATCAGCAGCTTCACTGTATCTCTAATTAATAGTTTCTAATGCTTTAACATGTCTTTACTCCTGGCGAGCCGTGGTTAACAAGCTGCTAGCCGTTAGCTCTGAGCTAATTAGCCGTTAGTCAGTTAGCCGTTAGCTCTTAGCTGGTTTAGACAGTTAGCTGTTAGCTCTGAGCTAGTTAGCCGTTAGCCGTTAGCTCTTAGCTGGTTTAGTCAGTTAGCCGTTAGCTCTGAGCTAGTTAGCCGTTAGTCAGTTAGCCGTTAGTTCTTAGCTGGTTTAGTCAGTTAGCCGTTAGCTCTTAGCTGGTTTAGTTAGTTAGCCGTTAGTTAGCCGTTAGCTCCGAGCTAGTTTAGTCAGTTAGCCGTTAGTCAGTTAGCTCTGAGCTAGTTTAGTCAGTTAGCCGTTAGCCTCTGTAGCTACACAAGCTAGCTAATGTCTTGTTCGGTCTCGAGCTTCCAACGGCTGTCAGCATCATCATCACCAGGACAACGGTCCCCTCCGACCCCCCCGGCCGTGTGATGGAAGGGTGAGGGAGACCATGCTGAGCTTCCTCCGACTCCTTCTGACAGGTGAGATAATAACTAACAGGTAATAACTAATAACGGGCTAGATAAGCTGGTTAGTCAGCTAACTGTGAAGCAGCTAACTGTAAGCTAGCTGTTGTTACTTTTATTGGGTCCACTTAGCTCAAGCTAAAGCAGTCAACATACAAAACACAACACAGCAGCCCTTTAACCTCTTCAGCCCTTGGGGTGCTGGAATGTGAGGTTCACCCCAGACAGACATATACAAATTAAATCAAGAATAGCTCCACAACTACCAGGTCTATATGCATGATGTTGGTGTCTGTGGATAGGTAAGATCTCAGAGAATTGAGGGAAAAATTTACATTTTTATCCTCGCCTAAAATGTTTTCTAGATTAGACAGTGGATAACACCATTATAGCGATGATGACATGCACAATTCATTCAGCAACTCCTTCACTACAACTGTGCCAAAGCAGATATAAATAACACAAAGCACATAGATTCTAAGGTTTTATTAAGGATAGGACCAGGCAGACTCTTGGATACCCAAAGTGCGCCAAATGGGTTTTCTACCTCTTGAAAGGGAATCTTGCTCTAAAATACTACTGATATCCACTACAGGAGGCGATGTGCACACAATGGAGCCTTTGGCCATGACATTTACCATCTGCATCATCACATTCTACCATTGTGCACAGTATAAAATCAATAAAAACAACTAAATTGTATAATTTTGACTCCAAATGGAGTAGTTTTATTATAATAATGAAATATGATCAAGTAGATAATAACAAATACGATCAATAACAATGTAAATAAGATAACAAAAAAGAATCCAAAGTCAAGTGGGTACATTCAATACAAGAACAGTCAAAAATATTATAAAGTAAGAATAACATTTTTCGTGCTAAAGTATTGAAATCATTGCCAAACAAACATTGTTAGGACAAAATACACTTGGAGT
>CAKAOI010048703.1:17045-45016 GCA_916701655.1 Sebastiscus albofasciatus | reverse complement strand
AGGTTTTGTCAGGTGAAGGGTTCCCTCTTTTCCCTTTGGCCATGGCCTCTTTCAGCTTCCTCTCATACAGACTTCTGGAGCTTTTACTCTTGTGTGTTATACTATTTTAGCTTATTTTTATTTTCTAATCTTTAATGTTTTTATAACTATTTTAATTATGTCTTAATGTTCTTCTGCACTTTGTCACAATGTTCTTGAATGTTTATGTAAAGCTCTTTGAATTGCCCTGTTGCTGAAATGTGCTCTACAGATAAAGTTGCCTTGCCTTATATATTATGTTAGATAACAGTACAACAGGTACCTTCAGAGTATATATAATGTCAGATTAAAGTACAACAGGTACCTTCAGAGTGTATATAATGTTAGATAACAGTACAACAGGTACCTTCTTCTCTGTAGTAGGTCTTGTCAGTTGAAGGTTTCACTCTTTTCCCTTTGGCCATGGCCTCTTTCAGCTTCCTCTCATACAGACTTCTGGTGGAATCTGAGAACAACAAGAAAAGCAATTTGAGACACTAATGAACACAAAGAATCCACCCACTACCAGCTACAGGAGTAAAGTTAGTGAACAGGTACAGGTAACAAGTAGTGGAGGTAGGTAGGTAGTGAACAGGCAGTGAGGAGGCCTGTGAAGTGAAGTTAGCTGGAGTGAAGTTCATGAACAGGTAGTAAACAGGTAGTGGAGGTGGCCTGAGAAGTGAAGTTAACTGGAGTATAGTTAGTGAACAGGTAGTGGAGACAGGTAGTTAGTGAACAGGTAGAGGAGGAGGCCTGAGAAGTGAAGTGAAGTTAACTGGAGTATAGTTAGTGAACAGGTAGTGGAGACAGGTAGTTAGTGAACAGGTAGAGGAGGAGGCCTGAAAAGTGAAGTGAAGTTAACTGGAGTATAGTTGGTGAACAGGTAAAGGAGACAGGTAGTTAGTGAACAGGTAACAGGCAGAGGAGGAGACCTGTGAAGTGAAGTTAACTGGAGTATAGTTAGTGAACAGGTAGTTAGTGAACATGTAGTGGAGGTAGTTAGTGAACATGTAGTGGAGGTAGTTAGTGAACGGGTAGTGGAGGTAGTTAGTGAACAGGTAGAGGAGGTAGGTAGTTAGTGAACAGGTAGTGGAGGTAGTTAGTGAACAGGTAGTGGAGGTAGGTAGTTAGTGAACAGGTAGTGGAGGTAGTTAGTGAACAGGTAGTGGAGGTAGTTAGTGAACATGTAGTGGAGGTAGTTAGTGAACAGGTAGAGGAGGTAGTTAGTGAACAGGTAGAGGAGGTAGTTAGTGAACAGGTAGAGGAGGTAGGTAGTGAACAGGTAGAGGAGGTAGGTAGTTAGTGAACAGGTAGTGGAGGTAGTTAGTGAACAGGTAGAGATTCAAGATTCAAGATTCAAGATTCAAGATGTTTATTGTCACGCCGGTTGTACAGGTACAAACGTGTGAAATACTTTTTGCCGGGAAGCTCCATTAAAATAATAAATTATATTACATTTACATTACAATTACATTTACATTACAAGAGGAGGTAGGTAGTTAGTGAACAGGTAGGTAGTTAGTGAACAGGTAGAGGAGGTAGGTAGTTAGTGAACAGGTAGGTAGTTAGTGAACAGGTAGGTAGTTAGTGAACAGGTAGAGGAGGTAGGTAGTTTGTAGAGAGGAGGTCTGTGAAGTGAAGTGAAGTTATCTGTCGTGATTCAAAATATGGCGCAAAGTGTCCGTTGACTGTTGACTGACTGACTGTGATTCACTCACCGACCACGGGTCCGTGTTTTATCCCGTATTCATCCAGCAGGTCGCTGATCTCCAGCGCTGATTTACTCCGCAGTGAAGACATCTTCTGTGTCTTGGTTTTATCCGGTTAGATTGATGTGTTGTATTTTATTTCTATTTCTGAGTTCTTGTTTCGGTTAACAGACAAACAGACCAACAAACTCCTCCCACCGATGACGAGCAGGAGGAAGCTCGTTTTGTTGAGCGCACGGTGGCGATGATCCAATGTGGAGTCTAGCGGGAGTTTGGGAGCATTGAGAGAGCTAAACTCCGCCCTCCTTTGTTGATTCCGAGTGATGAAAACATTCGCGCCTTACGTCATTTCCGTTTCCGTTTTACACGTTCTTCTTTTATGGTTTCTCATTTCTAGTCTAGTTTCTTTCCGGAAATGAAGCAGCGCCTCAAGCTGGCTGATATTTACTACTGCTGGTAGTACATAAAAAATAAATATTAGTAATGGTAGTAGTAAATAAAAAAATAAATATTAGTAATGCTAGTAGTAAATAAAAAATAAATATTAGTAATGGTAGTAGTAAATAAAAAATAAATATTAGTAATGGTAGTAGTGAATAAAAAATAAATATTAATGGTATTAGTGAATAAAAAATAAATATTAGTAATGGTAGTAGTAAATAAAAAAAATATTAGTAATGCTAGTAGTAAATAAAAAATAAATCTTAGTAATGCTAGTAGTAAATAAAAATAAATACTAGTAATGTAATAGTAAATAAAATATATAAATAAATACATATTAGTAATGGTAGTAGTAAATAAAAAAGAAATATTAGTAATGGTAGTAGTAAATAAAAAAGAAATAGTAGTAATGCTAGTAGTAAATAAAAACAAATATTAGTAATGTAGTAATGCTAGTAGTAAATCAAAAATAAATATTAGTAATGGTAGAAGTAAATACAAAATAAATAGTAGTAATGTAGTAATGGTAGTAATGAATAAAAAATAAATGGCTGTAATGGTAGTAGTAAATGAAAAATAAATGGTTGTAATGGCAGTAGTAAATGAAAAATAAATATTAGTACAATATTTCCCTCCGAGATGTAGTGGAGTAGAAGTATAAAGTAGCAGAAAGTAAAGTAAGTAAAGTACAAAGTACCTCAAAATTGTAACTAAGTACAGTACTTGAGTAAATGTACTTGGTTATATTCCATGTTGTGTTGTATCTTTTACGTTCAAAGTTAGTAAATATAACTGTAGGATCAAAGTACAATATTTCTCTTTGTGATGATGAAGAGAAGAAACAGAAAACTACTCAAGTAGTACAAGTATCTCAAAATTGTGTACTTGAGTATTGACTATTTAGCCCTGATATAATCTACATTACTTACAAAAAGTGGGACCATGACTTTATCTACAGTTCAGACAAATACATCAGCATCATTGTAAACAAAGCTAGATCTTTATTAAGCACAAAATTGCGTGTTACAAACAACAGAACACATATTTCAATGTCTATCACTATACAGAGCATTTTTACAGGACAATATTGTCATTTTGGATTTTTCTTTCATCACCCGTAAGCATGTGAACAAGTTTAAAGGAATAATATTTAGGTTTTGACCTAAAAGAACGACGCGTGGTCGAACCAGCCTGTTTGGTCTGTGGCAAACCAGAACATGATCAGTCCCGTCAGTATCACCAGACCCATCTTCAGCGTCAGCTTCAGCATATCGAAACACTGCGGGCACAAAGGACAGAACAGAGAGGTCAAACGTAACCAAACTATTCAGGAACAAAGTGAATGTTCAGTAAAGGGCAGTGAGTACACACTTTGTGTTTCCTGGTACAAATGTGTGTGTTGCTGAGATCTGGCACGTTCTCTGGTAGCTGAGTGTTCGGGGGGTCACAAGCCAGGGTCGTTTGTGTGACGTCGTCGGGCTCCTGCAACTCCTGGACAAAGGCAAAGCAGTTAAAAAATATCTAGAGCATGTGTTCATGTGTTTTCTACGATGGAGTATTAGGGCCACATTGAAAGGGAAAAAAATCAGAGATTTCGAGAATAAAGTCATAATAATACGAGAAAAAAAGTTGGAATATTACGAGAATAAAGTCGTAATTTAATGAGAATAAAGTCATAACTTCACAAGAATTTTGTTTTAATATTACGAGAATAAAGTCATAACTTTACGAGAAAAAAAGGAATTTCCTCCTCCACAAAAGAGTGGTTAATTCTTTGGAATAAACGCAGTTTCTTGCACAATCTTTTCCAGGTCCTGATACTGATGATGATGATGTGGTGCTGATGTGACAAAAGATGAAGTATTTGGTTATTTGTGAAACCCAAACTAAAGTACAACTTCACAAGATGCTCCACGTTCCTCATTTTCTCCATTTCCCCTCTAAAATAACATGTCAAATTACTACTTTATAATATTATTATATTATATTATTATACTTTTTTTCTCGTAAACATCTGACTTTATTTTCATAATATCTTTATTTTATTCTCGAAATCTCAGATTTATTTATTTTTCCTCAATGTGGCCCTAATACTCCGTCGTAGTTTTCCTATGTGTCCAAACCTCATATGTTTCTGCAGAGTCCGGGTCCTCCTCCCCTTCTGTGGAGCTGCTGAGTGAATCTCTGTCACTGCTGAGAAACGAGGAAGCAGACACACAGTTGTTTTTTTGTTTGGATTCATGGAATCTCAGGTTGTAAAAGAAGTTGAATATATATATACTCACCTGTCAGTTTCATAGTGAATGACTTGAGACAATGGCTCCGCACAAAACTGAACTTTTATCTGCCTCCCTTTAAAAATGCACAAATGAAAAACTGATGAATATGTTATTCCATATAGAAATCATACCCTTCATCATCTTCACCCACCTTCTTTTTCATTCTCTCCGTCGCTGTCGTCGTAAAACTCGTAGAAAGCCTTGATCCTCTGCTGCTCTTGCTCCCAGTTCCTCTCCTCTTCGTACTCGTCGTCTCCCAGCTGCCCCAGCTCGGTGACCCCGGAGGCTTCGGGTTCAGCGTTGAAGAAGAAGCTGTCATCCAGGGATCCCTGGTTGGAGGGGCTTGTTGTTTTTGCATCCCCTCTCTGCACCACTGAGTAGCTATTGTCGTCCTCTGCAGGACGCTGAGTCACATCTAAAAGCGGCGTTTCCGCTTCGTCTGTGGCTAACAGGTCTTCAGACAGGAAGGTATCAGTTGTTAACACGTCTAGATTCCAGTTTATGTTGAAATCCGCTGGATTTGCTCTGTCGTAGTAGTCAGGAAACGCTGCACTGCTCCCACCGTGAGTCTCCTCCTGTGGCTTGTTGCTTTCAAGATCTTGCAGACGCAAACTATCAAAGAGTTCCTCATCGCTCCTCTTTTCTTCTTCATCATCACTGGAGGTGTAGGAATCACTCTCATCTGTCTCACTTTCATCATCGACCGTCGCTACAGCTGTATTCTCCACAGTCTCTTTTTCATCCAGGCTCCCGAACTCATAAGCATCCACCTCTAAATCTTGGCTGTACAGATGCCCGTCTGCCTCTTCGTCGGCTTCCTCAGCTCTTCCCATCCACGTTCTATCAGCACTTTCCAGGCTGTAACCTCCGTCGGATGCACAAGCCGAGGCGTTCAACTGGCGCTCGCTCTCTTGATTTCTTCCTCCGTCTTCTACATATTCACATGAAGAAAAGTCTGAGGGATAATCTGCAAAGCTCTCACCTGCGTCTTGGTGCTCCTCTCCTGAGAAATCCTTCACTTTCTGTCCACGTTCCCCGCTGTCAACTTCATCAATGAGATCCTGCAGACTTTCCACTGATATTTCTGGAAACTCCGGATTGGCTTTTGCTGGGCCGTCTCCGCGAGGACTCTCAAGCTCGGCGAGAACATCTTCTTCTTGTTCGATTTTCATGCCCTCACCCTCCTTTTCTTCTTCCCTCTCCTGCTCGTCCTCTTCAATCCCCTCACCTCTGATCACCATCTCATCACCACGTTCAGGGACTCTCTCAAAATAGGACACCTCCTCGTCGCTCTCGCTCTCACTCTCACCTCGCTCCTCATTTCTAACTTGAGGGCCTCCAGCGCCCTCCGGGGCCAGAGGTTGTCCCTCGGCAAAGATCCTGTCCTCTTTATTATCATCATGAAACTCGTCGCTGCAGCGAACCGACCTCAGCAAATCCCCTGGTCTCTCTCCTGTTCCCACATCATCTTCTTCATCCTCTTCTCCAGAGACAGAGCTTTCCTCTTCAGACTCTTCATCCGAGCTTGTGTAATCCTCCTCCAGTGTTTTGTCCCTTCTCATGACCCCTTCAAAACCCTCCTCATCGCTCTCACACTGCTCTTCATCAACATTTTCACCCATGTATATATCTGTAGTTTCCATGTTAGACACAACTGCACTTGCTTCCTGTTGCAAAGCCTCGTCTTCCTTTGTGAGTAACTCTTCTTGAGAGATTTCTGTCTTGTCTTCCTCAAAATTTAAATTCTCAAAGTCCAAATCTCCTTCTCCTTCTCCTGTAACAACATCATCATTTGAACATTAATACTTTCATAAATAGTTTTAAAAATAAAGTAAATACCACAGTACTTACACATATAAGATATATTTCTTACCTGAAAAAGCATCACTAAGTAGATCAGCCAAACTTTGCTCCATCTTCAAACAGGGAAAACAACAGTTTGTATAGTTACTCCGAGACAAACATTACTGCATTGCCACAGATAATCTCCTCTCAGAAAGGAAGAGAGTGCGAAGTAACTCTCTCATCTGTTATCGCTGAAGGTGGCTTCCTGTCAAACACACGGTGCATAAATTACACTTTAAAACTAATAGCTCTAGTTAAACACATAACTATAAAAGTCTACATTATGTAACCCAGACTGTAAAACTTGGAGATAATCAAAATGTGCAAGAAATATGTCTCTTTAAATAGTGCAAATCACCAAAGTAATGTTCTGTGTTGTGCTGCAGGAACTTACCTTCGCGAGCTGATGAAATGATGTCAGCTTTGATGTGGTTTTGGTTTCAGATGCACAACATAAACTCCAGCAGCTGAACGTCGCAGTTCCTTCACGCTGAAACAACTCATGTTTATGTAACTGAGATGAGTGCAGTGACACTTTCATGATGAGTTGGAGTCATTAAAAAAAAACAGCTGTTGTCAGTGAATGTTTTTTTGGGAACTTTGATTTATTTCTTGACGACTAAAATCAAGTAAAACAGTTAAAATCATCACATCCTGGTTTTTTGCTGATGGTCGTCCTACAGCTCGTTGCGGAGGCGGTAGTGGTGGTTGGGCTTCAGGTCAACTTCTACAGGGAAGTGATCGCTCACCTCGAGAGCCTGAAAGTTGCATGAAAAGAACAGCATTAATGCTCATTATTAACTGAACTAAAGACGGGTATATGTATATATGAAATGTTTACCTCCTCCTCTGTGAGATGGAAATTCTCCTTAAAGTTGAACGGCTGAGCTGAACCCGGCACTATACTGGAAATAATCTCACGTCCATGGACGATGATCCTGTTTGAGAATGTAAACACCAAACACCGTAATGTAAGACAGCAGAACGCCCTAAAACAAGCTTAACGGGAGACACGGCAGGTGAATAGAGTAACATACAGATACCACCATGAAACTTCCCAGCTCATTTCTTACATTAAGGCAATTATTTTTTGTATTATAAATTTTCTGAAATGTTGTGTTTAAATATGCAAATGAGGCATTCAATTATTAAATATGTGCCAATATGCATACACTTTCAGAATGACTTCACTGTATTGATTTTTATTAACCTCTTTACCGCTATCAGGCCCAACCAATATTCAATCTGTTGTAGTGTGCTCAGTTTTAAAGCTAGAGTGAAGTTACTGGTATCATATGAAACTAAAAAACCTGATGAATCCATCGGTACCAGTCATGTCATACTAGCTTGTCGCCAAGGCGACTAAATAATGCTTCAAATTTGCGCTAAATTTTGGCACGGAAAACCTGTCATGGTCATTTTCAAAGGGCTCTCTTGACCTCTGACCTCCAGATATGTGAATGAAAATGGGTTCTATGGGTACCAACGAGTCTCCCCTTTAATATGTGCTTGTTATTATCAGTTTAGATGACGCAATTGTGTGTCACGATATCTCGATATATGATTTTTAGGGCTGTCAAAGTTAACACGATAACACGTTAACACAAATTAATTTTAAAGCCACTAATTTCTTTAACGCATTGAGGAAACTAGCGATTTTTAGGTTGTAGCGGCTCAGTTTTAAAGCTAGAGTGAAGATACTGGCATCATATGAAATTAGAAAACCTAAAGAATCCATCGGTACCAACCATGTCATACTAGCTTGTCGCAAAAAAACACTAAAACACTAAATAATGCCTCAAACTTACGCTAAATTTTGGCGAGGAAAAACTGTCATGTCCATTTTCAAAGGGGTCCCTTGACCTCTGACCTCCAGATATGTGAATGAAAATGGGTTCTCTGGGTACCCACGAGTCTCCCCTTTACAGACATGCCCACTTTATGATCATCACATGCAGTTTGGGGCAAAAAAACCTTTTTGCAAGTTTTTTGCATGCAGTATACATTTGTTGTTTTTACCTATTCTAAAATTGTGTATTTCTGGTGTGTTCATGACAGTTTTCTTAAAATTAAATGATATATCGCAATATATTGAATCGTTTCCTCTGTATCATGATACGTATCGCCAGATTCTTGTCAACACACAGCCCTAGTATGGAAGCAAAATAGCCAGTGCATGAAAATCAATGTTTTTACCTGTAGTGTCTCATTTTAATATCGTTATAGAGAGTAAACATGCAAAGTAATCTTTGAGTACTACTTCAGTGACTTTATGTAGTTCAGTGTTCAGAGGTCACTGACCTGTCGTAGGCGCAGTGTGTCTTCTCACGGACAGTAGTGTCTTGCTCGTCTCCGATTAACCAGCGAAATCTGGGGTCACTCCTCAGTCGCACGGCTTTCCAGCCCTTGATGGTGACGTAGCTGCAGCCGGCGTTCAGGTCGCCCAAGATCATCACGTTCTGGGTGAACGGAAGGAAGCAAAAAAGGGGAAGTTCAACAAATCGAAATTACTCTAATATTTCCTCACATGTGGAAGAAAGAAACCAATATGAGGCTAAAGAAGTCTGACCAAGATAAGTAAAACTCAAAATAACCTACATCAGTGTTCCACTTCTTGTAAATCCCTTTGAAGACCGTATACAGCTCATTAATCTCCTTCATGGCGTTTCTTGGACAGGTGTGCTGCCCAATCAGGACGAAATCCTTCACCGCTGCAAAAAAAACAAACATTTATGACGCGTCTTTAATGAACGTGTTTACATGCAGACTTTCCTGGTTTTGATCATATTCGGGATCCGGTGTTCACATTGAACATAGAGAACCTGATTATTAATATCCCTGTAGGGCTGGGCGATGCAAACTAAACCTTCTGTCTTTAGGTAATTTCATATCTCGATAGCGATATATATCACGATATAGCATGTGTTCTTGTAATTCCATGAATAAACAGTCTATATGAAATAACCACTAAAGCCTACTTTTGTATACTCATGTGTGAATTAAATACTTGACAAATAAAAAGTATTTTCTCATTTAATGAAGAAGCAAAATGATCAGATTTTCTTCGAGATTTGAGTTAACATGTTATTATCAGTTTAGATGACGTAATTGTGTATCACGATATCTTGATATATATATGGTTTTTAGGGCTGTCAAAGTTAACGCGATAATAACGCAAACTAGTTTTAACGCCACTAATTCCTTTAATGCATTAAGGCAACTAGCGACTTTTAGGTTGTAGCGGGCTCAGTGTTAAAGCTAGAGTGAAGATACCGGTATCATACGAAACTACAAAACCTACGAATCCATCAGTTCCAACCATGTCACACTTGCTTGTCGCAAAAAACACTAAATAACGCTCCAAACTTGCGCTAAATTTTGGCGAGGAAAAACTGGCATGGCCATTTTCAAAGGGGTCCCTTGACCTCTGACCTCAAGATATGTGAATGAAAATGGGTTCTATGGGTACCCACGAGTCTCCCCTTTACAGACATGCCCACTTTATGATAATCACATGCAGTTTGGGGCAAGTCATAGTCAAGTCAGCACACTGACACGCTGACAGCTGTTGTTGCCTGTTGGGCTGCAGTTTGCCATGTTATGATTTGAGCATATTTCTTATGTTAAATGCAGTACCTGTGAGGGTTTCTGGACAATATCTGTCATTGTTTAGTGTTGCTAATTGATTTACAATAATAAATATATGCATACATTTGCATAAAGCAGCATATTTGTCCACTCCCATGTTAATAAGAGTATTAAATACTTGACAAATCTCCCTTTAAGGTACATTTTGAACAGATAAAAATTTGCGATTAATCGTGATTAAATAATTGAATCGATTGACAGCCCTAATGATTTCATCCCTCAATTATCATATTGAATTATCGCCCAGCTCTATATCCCTGTATACATGATAATTATGATATTATCCAGGTTTCTGAGTGTCTGTGTAGGCGTCTCTTTTATTCCTCTACATCCATTAAACCTGTTATTTCAGATGTTATTGTTACCTCATGAGCTCAGCTTGGTTTCTGGCATTTATCA
Source organism: Sebastiscus albofasciatus (assembly GCA_916701655.1). NCBI lineage: Eukaryota > Metazoa > Chordata > Actinopteri > Perciformes > Sebastidae > Sebastiscus > Sebastiscus albofasciatus. The sequence goes on along the minus strand of CAKAOI010048703.1, from coordinate 34,677 downwards.
TTCTGCTTTTTCTTTTTTTTTGTTGCTTTTTTCACCTGGATAAGGTGTTGTGATCCAGGTTTTTCAAAACCAGGAAAAGAAAGTCTATATTCGTGAAACTATAGTGTGTATAAATGAGGCTAATTTTTTATCCTGTATATAATTGCAAAGATGCCTTTTGTTTCCTCGTACATGTCGTTGGGGAGTGAAAGCGAACGATGAAAGGCTCTCTGGAGAAAACATCCGTTTCATTGGTCCCCTCTGCTTCTAGTTTAGGATACTGGTAATGCTCTTTGACCGTCAGCACGTTGTTCCTGGGAGAAGAGGAAACAAGACGGCATTAAGGATGTCGCTCACGTTAAACTGACCGTTAACAGCAACGTGTCGTGTTTCATTATGGGTTACCTGTAAATGTAGACGTACTGCTCCTTGTAGGTCTTCTTCCCCAGCCTTTCACTTTCCACATAGGAGTACGAGTTGGATTTGTCAAACCTGCTGACAACAACATAAATGAGTTTAAAGTTGAAGGCGTGACAAAGAGGTGTAACCGCTTTGACGGCCTGCCGGCGGGTCCAGCTGCTGTTCTGTATTTCAGAGGTTGTTACAGGCTCAGTTTTAAAACTAGAGTGAAGATACTGGTATCATATGAAACTAGAAAAGCTAAACTAAAACCTAAGGAATCCTTTGGTACCAAACATGTCATGCCAGCTTGTCGAGAAGATCACTAAATAACGCTACGAAGTTAGGCTAAAGTTTTGTGAAGATGGCCATTTTCAAAGGGGTCCCTTGACCTCTGACCTCAAGATATGTGAAAGAAAACTACAGACACAAACTAGAGACCTAGAGCATTCAGAGGATGGATGGCTTTCCTAGCTAGACTGACAATAAGGGGGTTTCTGAGCAGTTTACACTACAGAAGTGCTCTCCATCCAATCACCGAAAAATACAATTCTCGCAGAAATCTCTAAACGTCAAAAAGTTTTTGAAGCAGCTTGGCTTTTTCTACTGTGTTCCTCAAAGTCTTGGTGTCTTAATGTGGTATTTTGGAGGGGTTATTGATCATTTTTATCAATTCTGGAGTGGTAAAAAATGGTTAAATTTAGCACCAAATGTGTGTAACAAATGGTATCAACCCCAAAAACGACTGCAACACCTTATGAGACATAATAGAGCATGAGAATGACCATCACATACTTCTATCATCATGTTCTAAACCCTTATACACTTTAACTAATCAATTATTTGTTTCTTTCTGATTTATAACCAGAACAACTTGACACACACAGAGCTGAACAGCCTATGTGACAGCTTCTATGTGACATCTACTGCTGACTATCTCTACGATCTACCGCTGAACATCCCCCGCCCCCCAGCCCTACCACTAAGCTTGCAGGTTTTGAATGAAAGGAAGCTCGCACCCGTTAAGATCCTTAACCAAAGCTCGTATTGCTGCTCCTTTAGAGTCTCGGACCTCCTGAATCAGACACAAGTCGCACCGAGAAATGATCTGGGGAGCAAAAGAAAGAGAAGAAAGCTCCATTAGGTGCCTAGTTCTGTTTTCATGTTGCTCTAGTTGTTGCACACATACAGTACCTTCAGGAGAATCCCCATAACCCTCTTGTTGTTTGCCTTTGATTCACCAAAGCTCTGCACGTTGAAAGCGCAGATTTTCAGGGAAGATGTGACGTTCAACACGCACAACCCCACAACAAACAGCAGCACCGCCGTCCTCATCTTGCAGACGATTATCTCTCTGTAAGTAAACGAGAGTTTGGCAACATCCTCTTAGTCAGGTTGTGAAATATGTGTTACAAAAAAACCTCCTCACTCATCTGCATATATGCTCTTACCCTCAGTGCCTGTTTCACCAGGAGACTGACCTCCGCCCAGCTGGGATCCATCTCTTCAGTGAGCCGGGGTGTATTTGGGGAACATGCAGGTAAACGTGGGTGAAAGATCAGTGTGTTTGTGGATGTGCTGTGTCAGTTCCTGCTGATAATGGAGCTTTATCTGGAACAGTTTAAAACGCCGAACACAATGAACAATGGTGTGTTTTGTCTCTGAGTTTGAGTGTAATCGGACAATAGACGCTGCCGTGTGTCATGTCTGTCAGTTTCATGAACATTTGGGTAGATTTTTACAACATATCATTCTGTCATTTTAGCATTGACATGAGCAGCTGGTAGCTACCACACAGTGCCATCACATCACACAAGACAATTAATGCTGAACTCTGGTGCGGTCTGATGGGGATAGTACTCCCTCTGATATAGTGACAATCATGTTTATTTATACCAGATTTAAGAGGGTAAGTGTGGATGAGTCCAGTGGTATATTTAGTCTCTAAGTCGGCACCAACTTAAAGGGATGGTTTGGGTGTTTTGAAGTGGGGGTGTATGAGGTTCTTGTCCATAGTCAGTGTATTACCTACAGTAGACGACGGTCGGTACGCCTTTAGTTTGGACAAACAGACAGGAGTTACCGCATTGAAGCAAAGCGATGTACTTCTGTGGACGGGGCCGACAGCAAAACGTATTTTAGCCACCCAAAAGAATCAGTATCAGTTTAAGTGTACGCTATATTTAGAATATTTTCACCGCTTTACCTTGCTGTCAGAGAGCCCTTTCCGACGGGGAACCGAAGCCGTTAAATCCATCTATGCTGCCGCCACAGCCACCAGACTCCATTGAAAAAAACTATAATCTTACGTCACAGAACACCGGGGTTGCTGGTCTTCCGCTCTACCTCGATTGGTTGTTTGTGCTATTGTGTGACTTTGGTGAATCTGAATTAATCAAAGTCACACAATAACACAAACAAACTAACCGATCGAAGCGGCGGTAGACCAGCAACCCCGGTGTTCTGAAAGGTAAAATTACAGTTTTTTTCAATGGAGTCTGGTGGCTTTGGCGAGAGCATAGATAACAGTTTCAATTCCCCACCGGAAACATGGACTGTATAGCTGACTCACGGCGAGATAAACCAGCAAAAATATTCTAAATATAGCGTACACTTAAACTGATAATGACTTTCTTTTAGGTGGCTAAAATATATTTTGCTGCCGACCCCGTCCACAGCAGTACATCGCTTTGCTTCCGTGCTGGTACTCCTGTCTGTTTCTCATCTACTGTAGGTAACACACTGACTATGGATAAGTACCTCACACAACCCCACTTCAAAACACCAGAACTATCCCTTTAAGTGTGGTCCTTCTTTACAAAGTCTTCACTAATGGAGATCTCATGTATCTTACATTAAACTTTAACCCAAAGCACCATGAACTCAAGATTAAAAATGTTTTTAAAAAAAACTCCACAAACATTTGTTATAGTAACAATATTTCTTTATTTCTCATAATGCAAAACTCTAATGGCTCTTTTATTGAGTGCCTACTCTCCTTTCTTTCTATTACTGAGAGCAACAGCTGAAAGAATCACGTTTTGTCTTTATCTTAATGGATTTTAATAATTCAAGGTGGTGCTTGTTTCGATGAAATAAGCTGTTTACAGTATGAAGGATACTTCCTATTTTCCTGAGTCCGGACTATTTCGGTTGATATTATTGACTCACAGCTTCTTAAAATGTCATTAAAGTCAGACAACATGTGACAGTACTTTTAACATGTTTGTCGTTGTTGCAAACAAACATTTCTCACACTGGAAGCGTTCACTTGTATTAAAACATCCTACACATGTCAACATTTTCACACACACTCTGAGTTCCAAGTCTAAAACTGTATAAAATACAAAAATATCAACAAACTACATCCTAGAAAAGAAATCTTATTTTAAAACAAACACAAAGTTCCTGAGCAGTGACATCATCATATCGGTCTAAAACAGCCTGAGTGTTGAGGAGACGCCATCTCCGTGAGATAGTCTTCAATACGTGTTTCTATATCCGAGTACAGGTCTTCAACTTGCTCCCTGAAAGGAGGATGCCACAGCCACAACATGGCGACCCCCGCCACAGCGAGGAGAAGAAGGACGAACGCGCAGACCTTCAACCAGGAGCCACACCGCGTCTAAATAAAGAGGGAAGAAACGTCAAAGTTATACGTCACAGAGGAATCACAGTCGTTACTGCTGATGTTGTAGCTGCAGCAAAAAGGAAGCAAAATAAATGTGTGCAGAAAATGTGACAATGACAATGTAAGGGCAAATGAGCATTTGAGTATAGCAAGGACATTTGAATTCCCCTAAACACACACACACACACGCACACACACACACACACACGCACACACATATACAGATACACATACACACACATTTATACACACCGATGTCCTGCGGCGGTGGCTGAGTTGCCGGAGCTCGTCCCTGCACTGCGACAGCCGGGCCTGGCTGGACTGACACTCCTGCTCCATGGCATGCAGATCTGTCTGCAGCTCCTCGCACTGCGCACACACACACACACACACACACACACACACACATGCCATATGGAAGGGTCATGCATGTAGATCAAATTTGGCTGCAACCCATTAGAAATGCATTCACACTCCAGGTGCTCTTTAGAAAGCCAGAGAGGACAAAATGTACCTTTTATCTCTAAAAATGTTTTCCAGAAACGAGAACAAGTTAAATGAAATGCATCTTAAAGACGACCTATTATGCTCATTGTCAGGTGCACACTAGTATTTTGAGTTTCTATTAAAACATGTTTACTTGCTTTGATGTTCAAAAAACGCTTTACTTTTCTCATATCGGCTGTTTTCACCCTCCGTCTGAGCTTCTGCTCCTGCTCTGTTATTTCATTGTATAACCGACCGTTGCTATGGACGCAGTTCTGATGTCGGACTCTGGTGGGCCGTTTTTTGTGTCAAGTTATTGATTTCTTAAGTAAGTAGCCGTGTAATTAGTGGGATAATGTACAGCTGGCAGGTCATTGTTGTGAAATTAACCCCTTCAAGGAGGTGCAAGACCCCCAAGTGCCGCATCGTCCTGTCGGGGTTTATTTCACAACAATGACCGGGCTCGCTGTGCATTATCCCTTACTTGTTTGAGGGTGTGCCAAACTAGGGTTGTGTCTAGAAGGAAGCCTGCAAACTTAGGTAACTCTTGCGAGGTTGTTAGGGTTAAGCATTGACCTTGAATAGTTAAGGTTAGACATTGACCTTGAATAGTTAAGGTTAGGATAGGTGGTCGGGTAGCGAGTCCTGCGAGAGTTTTTGCAGATCTCAGATCAGATTTCGCAGTTTGCAGACTCCCTTCTAGACACGACCCCAAACTAGCCGTTATGCAAATGTGTTACTTGGTGACATCACTACGTTACGGAAGAAAAGGCGGGACTTAAATCAAGGCATTTCAGGCAGTTCAGGAGAGTGTTTCTGTGGGGGGGAGTAACTCCCTTTGCTGTGGACTTTGTAACTTTGCAGACCTTTTACATGCAAAAAAAAACTATATAACAAACTAAAGGAAAGGGTAACAGCACAAAAGCGTGACAGGTCCTCTTTAATAAGTATTTAGAATATATTTGACACTCAAAGCTGAGTGGTAGTGGAAGCTGAGTTAATTTAGTTGATTTGTTTTGTCAATAAATACAAATTAAATTCTCATTATGCACCAGTCTCTGCACTACACATTGTAGAAATTGTAAATGAGGGGGATATTATCTTTGACTCATCTTGTGTATATCTTATTATGTGAAACTTGTGAATGTGCTAGAATACACCGTGCTACCGTCACTTTACCTCTCTCTCTTTAAGTCTGAGTTTCTCCTGAGTGTCACGGAGCTGCTCCTCCACCCGAGAGTCTCTCCTCGCCGTTAGCCGTGGCTCTGCTTCCTCTGACGTCAGACGCCCCTGCGTCATGACGTCCTGGCTCTCGTTGCTGCCATCTATGAAATAGAAAGCAGATCCGTGTTGCCTCTGCAGTATTTTAAACGTTACAGAGAGTACTCGGTATAGACGAGACTTGCCTCTGAGGTGCTGGATTTCCTCTCTTAAAACCTGGTTGTCCTCCTCCAGCAGGCACATGTTGTACTGTAGCTCCTTCTTCTCTTGTCTCAACGACACCACCTCGTCCCTCAGCTCGGCCTCTCTGCTTCTGAACAGCTGCACGGGACACACACATTTTTCACGACCATTTACATTGAAACTTCTGGCCAACCCACATGGTCACAGACTATACCGTACCTCCACTTGGCTGTGCAGCTGTTGCAGCTGTTCATTACTGAGGTGTTGGTTCTCCCTGAGCTGTCCAGAGTTCAGCTTCAGCTCCTCACAAAGGCTCTGCCACTTCTGTGCCTCTGCCTTTGCTGTAATTAGCGCTTCCTGGTGGGGAAAAAGAGTACAAAGTGTCTTCAAAATCCAGCTGCAAATAAGTCATCTGCATAGTTAAATAGAAACGTTAGATATCCGACCTGCATCGTCTCGGCCTTGCTGAGCGCCTCAGTTTTCTCCTGTGTGACCTTCTGCAGGGCGACCAGTGCCCTCTCCTCATACACCAGCTTCTGCTTCTCCATCTGTATCACCAGCTTCTTCACTCCATCTCTAGGAAACTTCTGTAAGGACACAACACTGCTGGGTTAAACCTACAAACGCTTACAAACCAAAACCACACTGCGTGAAAGTGTCGAGCAGGTTTGGGTTGTAGCACAAAATATTTGGGTTGTTGCATAGATATAATATATAAAAAAGCACTCAGTGGTTGCTTCTTTACCACCAGCTGCTGCTGTTCTTACCTGCAGGCAGACTTGCAGCTGCGCCTCCAGAGCCTTGATCTTGTTTCTCAGCAGATCTTCGCTGCAGCGAGCCTGTGTGGGTTAGAAAAGGAAATGACTGACTGTCACGCTGCAGCCTACAGATGGAAAAAGTAATGGTTCATCTACCAGAATCTGTGACAGTATGTTCTTTCACTGCCTGCGCTCACTGGCGCACAAAGGGAACTTGCAGCAATCAGAGGAAAGATCACTGCACACTGTTATGAGTGTGAAAACATATACTAATAACAAATACGTTGCCTGACAATAACATACCTGAGTGAGAATGAAAAAGCATGAATTATTTAAACTAAATCAACTTCTAGATCCTGTTCAAACTCAACTTAAAAAACGAAAAGGGAACACCAAAAGAGAACTAATGAGGATGCACACAGTAGCACCTATAAATTATATTAACTGCTGACAGTCATGCCCTTCCTGTATGAGAATGACAGCTTTGCACTCGTCCTATGCTGTATAGGCTACAGCGGAAGCAGGAAGCTCCAAACCACAGACTGCATAGGCCTTCCTGAGGCAGCAGCTGCCATACACTGCTGCTGCTGTGTTTGCTCGACTGTGACAAAAGACATTTTCAGTGTAATGTCAACCAGGGAGCCAAAGAAACAGCACGACCTTATAAAACAGGAGATGTGGTATTTGGAAAGTGTAACTGTGAAACACATTGATAATAGCCTGTGCATACTGATGGGGAGTCTCACCGTCCATATCTTGCTGGAGGAGTTCACGAGGTTCGTTGTGCTCTCCTGGAGGGCTGCCAGCTTCTTCTTCAACACTTCCTCTCGCCACAGGGCCTCCTGGCACAAAAACAACAACAACATGCAGATGATAATGTATAATGTGTAACTAAAGCCAGTCAGCATCTTCTGTTACAGTTTCAAAGTAACCTGATATTTAAATTACGTTCACCACATCATGATCTCATGCACTCCGTGAAAATAAAACTAGTATTTTTTCTATTTTATTTTATTATTAAATTAATTTACTTCACACAGTATGGTGCTTAAAGTAGCTTCAGATCATATAAACAAAGTAAAACTAACTTTTGTTTATTAACAGCCATTGTAGTGACAATTATGGGATAATGGTAAATTGTAAAATGTAGTTTAACAGTAGCACAAAAAGAGAAAAGTCACAAACTCATTTCAGTAATGTCAGCTACACAGCTAAATCTAGATAACATTAGCCACCATAAGCTACAGGCCATACAGTAGCTTCAGATCATATAAACAAAGCAAAACTATCAAACGTTTGCTTATTAACAGCCACTGTAGCCACAAGTGATAATTATGTGATGATTGTAAATGGTAAAATGTAGTGTAACAGGAGCACAAAAAGAGAAAAGTCATAAACTTATTTCTCCAATGTTAGTTAACATCACACAGCAAAGTCTTGATAACATTAGCCATCATTTAGCTGCAGGTCAAAGGTCATACAGACCAGGTGAGGCTGTATCAGCCTGAGTGTGTTTAACTGAGAAAGGGTGAGTTATATAGCTTGTGAATTTAACTTTTCATTTATTAGAAGAGGAATGTGAACACACAAGACAGCACAGAAATGGTTTGGAAAATAATTGTTTGGTTTACCTGCAAGTAGTCGTTTAACCTCTGAAGATCCTGTTATGTGAGAGATAAGAGACGTCAAATAGTTATATTTTATCAAATCTTATTTTGTGCAATATGCAATTTAGATGAAAAACCCCGGTGAATAAAATCAATAGTTGTGAAACTTACTGACTCCTTGACGGTGACAAAACCAGACCTGCACAGAAGAAAATATCTCATTATAGAAATATATAAAAACTCTGATTACAGATATCATATTAGAGATTTAAATTAAACTCACTCCGTCTGCATACTGCTCTCTCGCAGTATCTGCTTTTGGTGAGTCTTTTCTGTTTGGATGAATGTTTTGATGCTCGTCTTTTGACCTTGACAGAAAGAAAAGCATTATTATGAGTATGAGAGATAATTTGACGGTGAAGATATGCAACTATGCGAGACTTTTACCATTAAAACTATTCTCTCGTGTGCTTTTTGTCCTGTTCTGGTTTGACTCCTTTATGGCTGGTGTGGAGGTAGATGCTTGCTTCCTTGCATGACCTTTGTCTTGCTTTATCAGTGTTACCTGTTCTGTCCATAATGAAGCCTGAGGACATGAGGAGAGAGAGGAACATGCAGGTATATTATTCCCAGTGGACGTGAAAAGATGAAGGTGAAATAACACTACTAATAACGTCTGAGCATATTTACCCAGTCGCTGGTGCTCGGGCCGTCACTTATGCTGCTGTTTGGTGTTAAAATCATCATTGGATGCCTCCCATTAGTGGGACTGTTTTGTACATTTGTGTGCAACGTCTCTGACTTGCTGCTGTGATACTTCATTGAAAATGTCTTTGGTGAAGGTTTTCTCCTGGTAGAATGGTTTGTGTTCGGCTCCGGGCTCACTGATCTCCTCCTCAGAAACTCAAGATGCCTCTTTTCCTTCAGATCATTCTTTATGAGTCTAGAGTCAAACTGTCTCGTAGGGCTGCGACACGAGGTCACGTTGTTGCGTCCTCGCAGGTGTTCGTGTCTCTCAGCTCTGATGTCCACTATTTGGTCAAAGTGTTTCTCTGGGCTGTAAAGCTGTATTCCACTGACAGCCAGGGCGTCCATGGCAGCTCCTCTGGCTGTTACAGGGCCTCGAGCCTATACAATGTATCAGGAAATTAATTAAAATGATTTATAATGATGAAATATACAATATGTAAACACTTGAGTTGAAATCATACAACTTACTGATGTGTTTAAAATGTTAAAAGTAGCTGAAATATTTGATGTTGCAGGTGCAAAAATGATGGCTCAGACAATACATATGAAGATAATACTATAACAGTTGTTTTTTTTTTCTCTATATACACATAAAACACAGTGTTTGAAATATGCACTAACACTTGTGGTGGTATAAATTTGTATTTCTCAAACTCTTTTTTCTGATATTTGAATCTCAAGAGACGTTTACGTGCTTAAACAAAGGAAAATAAAGAAAGAAAGTTAGAGATTGTGCTCCAAAAGTATGTGAGCACTGCAGTATGCATGCATAAAGCACAGTATATTTTACATTTAGGATGCTCTGTGTACAGAAATGCATTTTCTTCATGAACCATGCGTGTGTAGTAGAAGCAGTAGGCCTAGTAGTAGCTCGTATAGTAGTACTTTTAGTAGTAGTAATAGTAAATATAATGTAGATGCTGCAGAGGTTGCATTGCAGTTTGTCAAAAAGCTCCTTTAACAGCGTATCAAAGACAGACGAGGCCCTGGCAAGTGTTGACTGAGGCTGTGGAGGGAAAATGTAAGATAATGCAAAGACAAAATGTTGCTTGATAAGCAGAAAAGCATGATGGATCTTACCTACAATGCCATGTCATTCAGAGGGGAAAAGTCTTCATGAGGTGATCAAGAAGTTATCCATTCTCTCTCTCTCTTCTGATATAGTGTCCGGGGGGTTTACGCCTGTGTTTCACATGTAGCTGTTTCTGTTGAGCATAATTTTTTACAGGAAGTGAAGAGAACCACAGCGTCATATGTTCCTCTATCTCACCAGCCACTCGCATCAGACTGATGCCATACACGGGTGGGCCCCAAGATTACACACACAGACCCACAGACAATTCCCCTCTGCATGCAGCCTGGGATAAAACACACCACATGGGAGAGAGAGAGAGAGAGAGAGAGAGAGAGAGAGAGAGAGCTGTGTGTGGTTGCCTCATGGAAATCTACATTTTTTTTTGTTTTATAACATGCAGTTTGCTTTCTCATTAAAATGGGTTAAAGAAGAAGTCAATGACATCATCATTTGCTGGTGGGTGTGTATGCCTGTGCATGCATTATTTAGATAGATAGATAGATAGATAGATAGATAGATAGATATATGGATGGAAACTTTATTGATCCCGAGGGAAATTCAAGTTTCCAGCATCACAGTTCCATAGTGCAAAACATGTTAGTAAAAAGGCACTAAAAAAAAGTTAGTAGTGCAAAGTACAAAGTACAAAAAAATATACCTTAATTTGCATTAAGCTGACTGATTTACTTGGTGTAAGTCACGAGCATTTTCAAGATTCAAGATTCAAGCCCTTTATTGTCATTGTGTAGTACAACAAAATTAGATTGTGACAATCCCATAGGTGCTAATGAAAAGATAATACAATAAAAAAGAGATGCAATATAAATATACAAAATATACAAAAGATAATACAATATAAAATATAAAAATACAATATGTATATTGATGAGATGACAGTTTTGCCAGATAATTGCACAGAGTGTCCGTCAGATAACTATATAATTATTGCGCAAAACAGTATTTAAATTTCAAGATGAATTAACCCCAAAACACAAGATTTTAGCATCATAATTATCTCCATTAATACCCGAATTACCTTAATCCAAATTCAAAGTCAGGACAGTGATGCATCTTTGAGTCCAGCACCATCTAGTGGTTCCTTTTTATTTCTTTTTTTATCAAACAAATTCAAATTTACAAACAACATGGCTCATAGATCAATGCATTAGAGTAAAAGGACAAGGTGCATACAGAACAAGGACAGATAAAATATGTAAAATTCTACATGTAAATAATAATAAATTAAATTAAGTGCCTGGGCTGTACCTGTAATTCATATTCTTCTATTATACTAAGAAGTCTCAAAGCATTTTTGTTTTTCATGACTTTAAGGGTTTTTATGTAAGAAAGAAACTCAGAATGAAACACATTAAACCAGGTTTCACTTTCATACACTTGGATTTGTGCAAATAAAATTTTCCAAGATTGAGAATGTTATTCACCAGAAAGTTATCTTTGTTATTGTCCATGAAAGTCCATAAACAATGTCCTTTTGAGAGAAGTTTCCCAGATGAGAAACTTTTGGGAAAAGCCAGTCCTGTATATCAGAAGCCATAGAGATCCAGAATACATACAATGAAAAAATAAATGATCAGTAGTTTCAGTATCATCACAAAATACATTTCATTTTCATTCATTTCATTTAACTCCGGATGGATATGTGGGTTGTAAATAAACTTGGGATGCTGTTCATATATTTAATTTGGGATGTAAATAAATCTCTGATAGTTTATATATTATATTATATTATATTATATTATATTATAGAATATTATATTATATTATATTATATTATATTTTATTTTATTATATTATATTATATTATAGTATAGTATAGTATAGTATATTATATATATTATATTGTATTATCATTCTATGATTTATGAGTTATTAGAGGAGAAATGAGAAAGGGGTATAGAGAAATATAAGTTTCACTTCTACCTTCTCCTTTTCGGACACTATTACTCTTGTTTTGTTTGTTATTATTTTGTATCTGTTTCTATTTCTTTTTATGTTTGAAATAGTCTTCCAGTCATTCATTCAACTCTCGCGAGACTTCCGGCGGATATCTCGTGTTCCCTTCATCCGTGTGGCTCTTTGCAGAAGGGCACGAAGACTGAAGGTTGGCCCGGTGTGTAGCAAGAACTCAGCTCTTCCTCCTGCAAACATGCTGTCCCGGCTCGTTATTGTGTCAGGTATGCATTAATCTCACTTTCATTGATTAATAAAGTACACTAACATCTGGTTTAACCGAGCTGTCAAGCAGGAGAAACTATAGTTTAACGGTGGAGTGCAGCTGAAGGGTAAAGAGGCCTCACACTGAATGAGACACATGCTAATGCTAATGCTAACTTTAAGTAGCTAGCTTAACTACAAGCAACATGTACTGTAGCTAGTTTATTGTTTATATATTTATATCAACAGTTATTGTTACTGTTTTTGACTGTGTAGCATGTACTGTATTTCAAGCACACATTACTATTAGTGGTTACAGCTGAGTTAGAATAGATAGCTAACCAGCTGGCTAACCAAAGCTACATTAGCTAGCTGCTAGCTGTGCACTCCTCTAAATGTCACCTCTTTGACAGCTAGCTGGGGTCTGTTCTGTGCTCTCTATGTTTATATCAAAGATAAACTCCACTGGTTTCACATTGCAAGTCCACCAAAAGTGTGTTTTCTATTTAAATGCTTTCACAAGTTTCATTTGAAGCTAGCCTGGTTGCTACTAGACATTTATATTAGTTTATATCATGCTATCATCAGAGTATTGAAACAGCCTCATCCTGTAAACTGGGTTTCTGTTGACTTTTGTCATTGTGAAGTTATATTCACTTTGTTGCTAGTTTATTACATTTGATAACTCAACAGTCCTTCAATTAGTCCAACCTTCATGAAGGTTATAATAGCATTTGTTGAAACAGTGTGGATCAATCAAGAAAATAACCAACAATTAAACATGAGTGAATTACTAGTTGCAGCCCTGAATTTATGTGATTGTCTCTTCTGTTTGCAGCCAGTGGCCTGAAAAGCGGCGGCCCCCTTGGAGCTGGGTATGTGTCTTGATAAGACAAGTTGTTTTATTTGCTGTATTTGTTTCTAACATGTTGATATATTTTAGCAACAACAAATATAATAATATAATAATAATTAATAATGTTGTCTCCTACAGTCTGGTCCAGGCGTCCCGCTCCCTGCACACATCGTCCCAGAGTCTGGCCCCAGTGCCCCCTCTGCCAGAGAAGGGAGGCAAAGTCCGTCATGGCATTTTCCCAGAGGAGATTTTCCAGCTCCTGTACCCCAAAACTGGAGTCACAGGTCAGTAGCCAGCAGCAAGACTCAACCATCGGTTATTTCATTTTATTTTTTTTATTTCCAAGCCTTCATTGGGTTTTGCATAAACATACAATTGCATCATCAGAGCTTTTATAAAAGGTGAAAAGGTATACATTTCCTTTATACAAAGACATTATAAAAAGTGACAATTTATATATTGCTAAACACCAAAACAGCTTACAAGAGGAAGAAAATGAACACAACCATACACAGACAAAACAAGAAAAAACAAAAACAACCAGTTATTTTAGTTCTGTTACAAAAAGACAAGGGAAACGCTGAGTATTTGAATATCTACCTAACAGAAAAATATGATCTATTATTCTCATTAACTCAAACACAAACATATAAGCAGAGTAGACGGTTTTCTGTCCTTTAGTTTAATAATGCAGCATCATGCCTGTAATTAAACGTGTCAACTCAGATTTTTCAATAAATCATTGTATGTGCAAGATATGAATAAATAGTCCCAAATTTGATTTAATGAAATGCAGTGCAAACAAAAAAGTCTTTAAAAGAACTGAGAGTTGAAGCAGACCTCAAGTTTTATGGTGGATACAAACTAAATACTGCTTTACTATTTTTTAGTTTTGTCTCTGGGAACACACAAGGCCTAAGCTTCAGTTAAACTTTCCGCAAGGACGGCTGCATTAGCTGACATGGAATCGTGACGAGGAAGCATTTGAATCTTTTTATGCTCTGTGTGGATTTCTCCTCGCGGCAAAGCGACATTCTCAAAGCTCCTCTAAGTTCTCCATTTTCGCTGGCCCACCGCGTCCCCTGCTGCACAGAACCCCTGCAAAGAGTCGTGTCTGGTGGTGTGACATCACTCTGGCCGTGCGGATATGGCGAGCATAAATCAAGCGTTATGGTGACGGTGTAATGTAAAACATGCTTCGTCTCTCATTAGACATCAGCGCGTCAGTCGAAAGCTAATATGTTTTTGTCAGGAAAAGCAATGCATCTGACAGTAACACATTGTGCGAAGTCCTACTGTGCATATGAATGCATGCAGTAATAGTGTGATTTTATATGATATGATTTTTTTATAAAAAAGTATACTTACAAATACAGCTTTGGTGCAACATGACCCTATACTATACTGTATATGTTGTCAGAGCCGTGTGTGGTTTAGGACTATGTCCCACTAGTGTTATTGTATTATTATGTATTTTACATGCTTTGTAACTCCCTGAACTTTGAAATTGTCATCAATCAATTCTACATTGTTCTTTTTCTCACTAGGACCCTACATGCTGGGCACTGGCCTCCTCCTCTACATGCTTTCCAAGGAAATCTACGTCATCAATCACGAGACCTTAGCTGCCGCTTCCATCGGCGCCGTCCTCGTCTATGGTGTCAAGAAATTTGGTCCAAGTGTTGCAGCTTTTGCTGACAAACTGAACGAGGTGGGCTGACAACCATATCGATTTGTTTTTCTATCTTTTTATTTCTGGCTAATAATTGGATACTTTTAAGATTTCAGATCCGTGTGTTTTTTTTGTGCGGAGATTACTGTTCAAAGATAATTGGTCTTTTGTGCACAGCCTTTACAAGCACCCCTGTGATCCTGCTGTGTTTGTGTTTGCAGGAAAAAGTGTCCCTGGCTCAGGAGGTGAAGGACGTCGCCATGACCAGCCTGGTTCAGGCTGTTGAGGAGGAGAAGAAGGAACAGTGGAGAGCAGAGGGAAGATCAATGCTCTTCGACGCTAAGAGGGTAAGCAGCATCGACTTGTCCATTTTATATTTTCCAATATATTCACTGTTCATAATGTACTGCTTCATATTTACAAAACCACCCTTATTGACTGCTGGAAGCTGCCCAGCATCATTCTGTGATCTTTGACGTTTATCGACCTCTGCTGGCAACAAGTAGGAATTGCAACAACATCACAGAGAGGCCAAAGAAACCTGCAGTGGCTACTAGGAATGTGTGGAGCTGCAATACAGTGGAAACCGCTTATTGTGATCATGGTTACAGTGATGAACTGCTTATATGGATCAAAAAGCTTGGAACAGAATCATTCCTATGCTAACGCTGTTTAAATAATTCACTTACAGTAATCAAGTAGTCCGCTTTTCATACATGACAACATGTGGAAAAACATTTTAAAACTACGTAAGACTAACGTTAATTAAATTTTTTGTTTTTTACTTTACTCCCTTGATACTTTGCCTCGCAGACCGTCTGCTTTCTGGCTGAATAGCATTACCTGTGCTGCGTGCACATTATCATGATGGGAAAATGAATGAAAAGCGAATGAGCACAGGGAAAGCACCTGTGGTTGCAGTCGCCCTTGTCAAGTGGATTAATAATGCCTTGTCATGTAATGCCCCCGAAGTGAAACTTTGCTGATCCTCAACCAGCTCTGCGACACAGGGGGTATTCATATAATAAATATAGAAATGTCAATTAGATGGTAATCTGCATGAGAAGTGATGCACAACAAAAATTCAGTCATAGTATTCACCCAGACAGACGTGATCACTGTAAGCTGTTTCCACTTTTGTTTTCTCCAAGATATTAATTTATTTTTCTCCTAGTACAGTGGAAACCGCTTCCACTGATCACGTCTGTCAGGTTCAAATTGACGCGAATCAAATTTGAAACTATACTTTGTCACTTAAATTGCAACATTAAATGCCAAGAATTTTAGCAACCCAAATGTAGGCCAGATATTTCTACAGTGTTGACTCCTCTTTTCCTCTCAGAACAACGTGGCCATGCTGTTGGAGACCAACTACAGAGAGAGGCTACACATGGTGACCAACGAGGTGAAGAGGCGTTTAGACTACCAGGTCGCCCTGCAGCACCTCCACACCCGCTTGGAGCAGGAGCACATGGTCAACTGGGTGGAGAAGAGTGTCGTCGGCAGCATCACTCCTCAGCAGGTCAGTCTCTTTGTGTCTGAAGCCTCCGGTTGGGTGTTAACGTGTGTGAAAAGAGTTTTTTGGGTAAATTAAGATTTCAATTTACCATTATAGTCTTAATTTTAATAAACTATTCAGATTAGTGCCTGATTGTTTTCATGATCTAACATCTGGATATCAAACCTCAATGCTGCTCTGGAAACTCCTGTAGGATAAACTGGGCTAACAAAACACGTTTAGGGATGACTAAGGTTGTGTTCGAAATCGCATACTAAGTCAGGGTTTTCCACTAGTGCATACAACGTCCAGCTGGGTTTAAATAGTAGCCAGCCGGGACCCGGGCGATGGAGGCGACACATATTAAACAGGGAGTCTGGGGGGAACATTTAGAGCATCAAACACTCAATTTGCTGCATTCTGGTGGATTTTTTGGAACCAATTTATGGTGGAAATATCTTTTATTTATGAAAAGGACCACGTCGGGGTGCTGCATCGCCCTGTCGAGGTTTATTTCACAACAATTAGAGGCTCACTGTGCATTATCCCTTACTGAAATTGCCTTTTTTATTATTATTTTTTAGGGCCACATTTAGGGAAAACAAATCTGAGATTCAAGCATAAAGTCATAATATTACGAAAAAAAATGTCGTAATATAATGAGAATAAAGTCATACTATTTCAAGAAAAAAAAGTCGTAATATTACGAGAATATGAGAAAAAAAGTCGTAAATTAACGAGAAAAAGTCGTAATATGTTCCTCACACGTTCTTCATTTTCACACAGTGCTCTATTTCCCCTCTAAAATAACACGTAAAATTACTACTTCAGAATATTATGACTTTATTATCATAATATTATGACTTTATTCTCGACATCTCAGATTAAGTTTTTTCCCTCAATGTGACCGTAATACTCCGTTGTAATATTTGGCTTTTGTCAAATGAAAAAAGGGAAAGTTAAAGAATAGTTTGGACTTGTAAAAAAAACTTACTTTCATTATTGATTTACTTTAATCAACACAAGAGAACATTATAAAAGCAGTTTTCTTACAAAATGGTAAGAATCACAATGAAAACGTTATCTAACTGACCTGTGATCGGCTGTTCTTACTGTCTTGTACATACATTCAAGATTCAAGATTCAAGATGTTTATTGTCACGCCGGTTGTACAGGTACAAACGTGTGAAATACTTTTTGCCGGGAAGCTCCATTAAAATAATAAATTATATTACATTTACATTACAATTACATTTACATTACAATTGTAAAAGGAAATACTTTATACAAGGGCAAATTAACAACATATACAGGCATATTAAGAACATATGTATTAAGATTA
>CAKAOI010048703.1:5660-17025 GCA_916701655.1 Sebastiscus albofasciatus | reverse complement strand
TCATAATATTATGACTTTATTCTCGACATCTCAGATTAAGTTTTTTCCCTCAATGTGACCGTAATACTCCGTTGTAATATTTGGCTTTTGTCAAATGAAAAAAGGGAAAGAAAAAGAATAGTTTGGACTTGTAAAAAAAAAACTTACTTTCATTATTGATTTACTTTAATCAACACAAGAGAACATTATAAAAGCAGTTTTCTTACAAAATGGTAAGAATCACAATGAAAACGTTATCTAACTGACCTGTGATCGGCTGTTCTTACTGTCTTGTACATACATCACTTCTTATCTGTGTGTTTGTGTGTTTTCTAGGAGAAAGAGAGCATCGCCAAGTGCATCACAGACCTGAACGCCCTGGCTAAAGCCACTCAGGCCAAAGCTACAGTCTAAACCGTCAAGTCTACAGAGAAGACTCCTCTAAACCTCAACTCATGGTCCCCAGACGAGACGTTCACTTTTCTTTACAGAATAAACTATTTGCTCTTTAAAGATTGTCTCTGTCGATGTGTTATGGGTGTGTACAGTATTTACACGTCAGCTGGTAGTAAAATAAATGGTTCTCTTAATCAACCTGTTTGTTTCTTTCTTTCAACTTTTACTTTAACCTTTGCTTATGTATGCTGTCAGTGACGTTTTTTACGGCCGTAATAGATTACACTTGAGTTAGATAATTGCACAATGGCATTTTCTGGAGCACTTGAGACCTTTGGTCGCTCTGAAGGAGATACTGTGAAGCATTTCTAAACCTTTGGACTCATAACGAGCCTCAGATACGCTTGCCTTTCACCATAGGTCTGATACTTATCCCCTCCAAATGACAAATCGAGCCAAGCCTCTTGATCTGTCACTCCCCGTCACATCGCTGCACTTTGATCCTGCAGACTTTAAGCAGGAAGTCAAGGAAATTTTCTCGGCAAGTCGTCTGCGTGAGGAGCAGGACGCTTTCTGCTCGGTGGAAAATCTGTTTTAAAAGAAGGGATACGATGACAGCGGAGCAGAGCCGACACCGACAGGTAATGAATAAATTATGTAAAGGTGATTATAATGAAGGGAGGGTAAATAAATCTTGACTGGTTGCATTATATCCTGCTCAGAAATGTGTGTTTGCTCTTCACAGAAAGTGGGTTGTTGACAGGAAACTAATCTGGCAGCCTAATTCAACCCAGGAGGTTAGTGACACTTTGAATTTAACTGTTTCTGTGTGGCCTATTTTTGCTGCATTGGAGCAGGTGTTTGTAGAGTTTGTGTAAAAAACAAATACCCTTTTATTGATTTACTTATTCTGATCTAAGTCCAGTCAGGAGGTGAAGTCTTCAAGACACAGATTAATAATTACTGAATCTTTGTTCATTTTAACTATTAATTTATAACCATTAACTAACTGGGAATTAACCTTTTTAGTGGTTTCTTATTACTTCTCTTTAGATTTAAGTTTCAAAGTTAAGCAAAGTTTTCAAAGTTATGTAACTTCTGCTGAATAGCGGCCGCTGTAGCAATCACAAGATAACAGTAAAATATAATGTAAAAAAAGTTTATTTAAAGGAACAGTGTGTAACATTTCAGGGGATCTATTATCAGAAATGGAAAATAAAATGCAGCTGTTTGAATCCTGTAAATATTAAGGAAAAGTGCTTCAGAGCTTCCTTTCTTATCTCCTTTAGCGTAGGAAACATTGGACCATCTTTTTCCATAGGAAAGGAAAGAATAACGTCCCACAATTCCTTGCGGCCGCAACTTTTAAAGCAACGCACCATTCAGCCTTTCATGAAAACAAACAATATGCTTATCTTGCATAATATTTTCATAGAGTCATATACGAGTTAGGATTCATGTTGATAGATATGAGTGCACAGTGACAACAATTTTGTTTCACTTTATTTCTATTTGTTTATTTCGAACAAGAAAAAAACAAAAACAAGAATAACATAAAATGAACAGTAAACATCTAGCAAACAAATAATCAACATAAATAAATATTACATCCGAAAAGGAGTAGGAGGAATATACATTTAATGGTTCTACACCTTCTCCATAAATAAAAAAAAATAACTCAATATTTATCATATAAACTTTGTGGTAGCATGTAGATTATTCTTTTTTTTAACTTCAATTCCAACCTTGGTAATGAAGTGATATTTTTCACTGGTTGTCCAGGTTATGTCAGATAATCCTTTATTATAGGTTGACATAAAAATATTTATTACACGTCTTTATTGAATACTCAATTCTGATTGGTTAATCACGGCGTCCTACGGTCTTTTATTTATTTATAGCAGACCGTTGCTATGTATAACAGACTGTTGCTATGTATAACAGACCGTTGCTATGTATAACAGGCCGTTGCTATGTATAACAGGCCGTTGCTATGGACGCAGTTCTGATGTCGGACTCTGGAGGACCGTTTTTGTGTGAAATTATTGATTTCTTTAGTAAGTAGCTGTGTAATAACCAGGATAATGTACAGCTAGCGGGTCATTGTTGTGAAATAAAACCCCTTCAGAGCGATGCCGCACCCCGACCCCAACACCCTGTCAGAGTTTATTTCAGAACAATGACCGGCTCGGTGTACGTTATCCCTTTATATATGGTGTCTTCAAATGGGGTGGTGTTTACCGTGTTCACGAGAAGAGTCCATATGAACGCTCAGCTCATGTCGTGTTCACGACCTCGTAAGTGGAAAGTTTCTGAAACCTTCATGAGTTGTGACGTGTTTGTTGACGTTGTCAGAAATGGCGGAGGCCTTGGAAGTTAATTTTTCGGTGCATAATAAGTGAATACATTGTAATTTTGGTCGTATATTGTTATTCTTCGTAATTTTATATGTCTGAAAATGTTGATATTCTGATCGGCCTCATCTTCTTCTTCTGCATTTCCTACATTATGTTACCCACTTGCTAGCTTGCTAAATTGTTAGCCTCTGTGGCTTCTGGACGCCGACAGTAACGTTAATATTGCGGTTGCTTAGCAGCTTCCCACGTTGTGAACATGAGCTCATGAGTTTCATTTGAAGGCATTATATCCAGAGGTGTAGACGTCCTACACGCTGTACCTTCAACACTAGCTGACACCAGCCTCCCTGAAATACTGGTCATGCCAGACCAAGTGGGACTGTAGCAGTAAAAAAACCTGTGAGGGTGCTGAACTGAGGAAAAAAGTGTGTTTTATTGCTTTTGAATTCAGCTTTTAATTTGTAAAATGTGTTATTTTGGCCTTCAAAGTCTTGTTTTAAGATGTCAAAATCTGTAAATATCCCAACTGGGTAAAACAGATCCTTTGTGCGTGATGTGTCTATGCAACCATCCGTCCTGGTTTCACATGAAACGGTGTAATTTTGGCAACTTGTACCGATTCACAGCAGACATTTTGGCTCGTCATAGCAGGAACAGCACAGGTGTTACTGATGACACTGACGATGGCTCTGTGCTATTCAGAGTGATGGTGGATGACACCAGCAACCTGAAGTGGAAGCAGCTAAATGGATTAAACCATCCTCTGCTTTTCCTACTGTGACAAGTCAAAATGTCCTCTGTGAAAAAGTCCTTTCACCAGCATGAGAATCATCTTTCCTTACAGGTCGGAGTGACTCTGAAGGATTCTTTGCCAATCTGAAGTTTTACCTCTTCTTAAAAGGACAGACGTAGTTTGAAGATGTTTGGAAACAGCGGACCTTTCTCGTACGCCCCGAGGTTAGTACGTTTCATTTGAGCACTAATTAGTCTCTTTACAACTCTACAGTATCCACACCCTTTTATGATAAAAACACTGCTGTGTTGTGGTAACTGTGTGTTTATCACCTCAGGGGTTTCTCACCGGAGGACCTCCCTCAGCAGAGGAGAGCTTTCCATCAAGATGACCTGAAGACTGCTCCGCTGCAGAGAAACAACATGTCCAGACCCAGTGGGAAATCAATATACAGTATGCTCAGATATAAACCCTCCTCTCATCTTAGTATATTTTAATTTTTGTGGGAATAAAATGTGTCAGAATAGTTTTTTTTAACCCTCTGAGACCCACAATAGACCCGTTTTTGTCTTTTTTAGGGGGGCGCAGGGGGTCTTCATGGGGAGATAGCAGGTCAGCAGTAGATGTCACATAGAAGTGGTTTCATCACCTGAAAGCTGGGAACCTGGAGATTAATTTGAGATGCAACTCGGCGCTGTGTGTCAAGTTGTTCTAGTCATAAATCAGAAATATAAATTAATTAATAAATAAATCTCCATGCTCTATTATGTCTCATAAGTCGTTGCAGCAATGTTTGGGTTGATATCATTTGATACACAGATTTGGTGCTAAATTTAATCATTTTTTACCACTCGAGAGTTAATAAAAATGATCAATAATCCCTCCAAAATACCACATTAAGACACCAAGACCTTGAGGAACACCGTAGAAAAAGCCATGCTGGGATTTGGTTTCAAAAACTTTTGACGTTTGGAGATTTCTGTAGGAATTGCATTTTTCGGCGATTGGATGGCAAGCACCTCTGTTGTGTAAACGGCTCATAAACCCCCTTATAGTCAATCTAGCTAGGAAAGCCATCCATCCTCTGAATGCTCTAGGTCTCTAGTTTGTGTCTGTAAAGTTTCATGAGGCTGTGATTATCCTAGAGGTCACCACAGGTCATTTTATACAGTGAGGTCAAGTTTCACTACAATGAAATGTCTCCTATGGGGACTAACATCATCACACATGAATACAGTTGGGCTCATTGGATCCACAAGAGTCTCAGCTTTACAGTGATACCCAATTTACATTATTCCAAGACTGTTTAGGAACCCCAGGATGCAGAAATATTCAGATACACCATTTTAAAATAGGGGAAAATAACACATTTGCATAAAACTGCATGTGATTATCTTAAAGTGGGCGTGTCTGTAAAGGGGATACACTCGTGGGTACACATAGAACCCATTTACATTCACATATATATACACATATAGGTTTTCTAGTTTGATATGATATCTGTAGCTTCACTCTAGCCCTAACACTGAACCTGCTACGACCTCTGATGTAATGTTCTTGTCATCAGTGCGGAGGAAGGAGTACTCCGAGGAGCTGAACAGAAGCCCGGACAACTTCCACGTCAGAGTGGAGGTAAATGAGCGTCTCCATGTTGGTGCACATTTCACACAGCACAACCTTTTATCTCTCTTCCACCCATAACGTCTCCACATTGCTCCACTCCACAGCACCTGTTCACCTGTGAGCTGGACGGCCAGGAGGTGAAGACGCTGGACGACTGCTTGGCCAAGCTCAAGAGGCTGGATGCCAAAGGTCGTCTGTGGCCTCAGGAGATGATGATGGAGGTTCAGGGTGGATATCTGCTGCTCAGCGACATCGAGACCAAGGTTGGGCAGCTACACACTTCAGATAGAAAGTTACTTAAAGGGGACATATCGTGTTCATTTTCAGGTTCATACTTGTATTTTGTGTTTTTACTAGAACATGTTTACATGCTTTAATGTTTAAAAAAACCTTTATTTTCCTCATACTGTCTGCTTGAATATACCTGTATTCACCCTCTGTCTGAAACGCTCCGTTTTAGTACATTTCAATAGAATTGCAACAGAATTGCATTGCTAGGCAACAGCTTGGGTCCATGTTTACTTCCTGTCAGCTGATGTCATTCACATACACTGCAGGAAATAAACTGGGACACATTTAGAATGTTTACGTTTAAAACCGTGAAATGGTGTAAATATTGTATATTTGTGACGTCACAAATGGACAGAAATCCTCACGGCTTGTTTCAAAAGCTCAGTTTCTGAATACGGGCTGTGTGTATTTCTCTGTGGATTAAGCGTTTCAATACCTTCACAGTATTTATATAGAACTTAAACCTGCTTTGTAATATAAACGCCATGATTATGTCCCTTTTTACAATATGGCACCTTTAAACAAGTACGGCACACGGCCAGAAGTAGGGCTCGGCGATATCTTCCATAATGATATAGGTCCTTTAACGATATATATCCTGATATAACATGTTTTCTGATAATTCAATAAATGGTCTATATGAAATAACCACATGGTAAAGCCTATTTTTATACTCTAGTTATACTCTAGTCAGCTCTAGTTCAGTGTCTATTAGAAAATAAAAACAAACTAGAAAACCGAATCGTGACCATTTTCTGAGCTCAACTTTTATCTGCGCGTGAATAATTTAAATGTTGATTAGTAACTGTGTCGTTTGTTAAATCTGGTCCTAAAGTCGGAGCTGGAGTCGCTGCCTTTGAGCAGCATCCTGCAAACCAAAGCTGTGCTGGACAGCTGCGCCTACAACTCTCTGCTGGCCGTCACCGTGCAGGAACGCAGCAAACGCGTCCAGCAGGTGTTCTTGTTCCAGTGTGAGGAGAGCGGGGTGAGTCACATTTCACCACAAACACTCAGTGACCTTTTGACCTCCTGAAAGCCTCCAGAGAAGGGAGGATGTGATGTCTGAAATCAAGGCCGTTCTCTGAAACCATTATCACTATTTCATGACGAGTGTTTTTTTGCTGGTGTCACGTAGGAGTTTGATTTAAAACGATGTGTTTTTCCAGGCGAAGCTCGTCAAGAGTGATCTGGACAAGGCCGTCCAAAGAGGAGGAGATGTTGTGGAGCCACGCAGAGACCACAGAGATGTTGTGGAGCCACGCAGAGACCAGTCTGACATCAGGTACAATAATCACATCACATCACACTGTACTTCCTCATATTTACTTTAAAATGTGTCAAATGTTTATTACAAATGGCTTAAATTATAGATTAAGGTCTTCTTTATAACATAAACAAAGAATATTGCACATTAAAATACTTTACTTTACTTACTTTACCATGTCCCCAGTGCACAGTAATCACATTCGCCAAGGACTACAGTATTTATTATAATTCTATAGTTCTTGAAGAATGGATTATTACTTGAGTGACAATGTGTTTTCCTTTTACTATTCTTGTAAAAAAAAAAAAACATGAAAAATCAATAATTTATTTCAACGTTATTGTGGCCGAAATGTTGCTGCATAACAGGAATGACAGGAGAAAGAAACTGAACATTAAAATGCATTAAAACTTCTGTCTGTCGTTGATGTTTTCAGGAGTAATCTCGAGAACATCATCGGGCAACATGTTCCAGGAAGTTTCCGGCACGCTGGTCCTCGTCCTGTGCAGCCGGAGAGGACGCCACCACCGCCGGTCAACCCGCCACCACAGTGGAGGAACAGAGAACCAGGTACGACTTCATCGAATCCACTGAAAGGAAATCCCATTCATCTACAACTCTGACATGCACATTTTTAATTTCCTGAAGGTTTATGGGTGTGTGCTTGAGATGGATTAAGCAATAAACTATCCAGCATGTTTCATGTGTCAACAATAACTACGTTTACATACACAAAATAGCCCTTATTCTGAAAAAGACAATATTCCTAATAAGCTGTTTACATGGCTAATGAAGTCAAGTCAAACTTTATTTATACAGCACGTTTAAAAACAGCAGCAGTTGACCAAAGTGCTGAACATATCCATAATAAAAATGAATACAAAGCAAACAACAATAAGAGCAAACACAATAAACATAATGTGTACATAACAGCAGGGAAAGAGTAGCAGCACAACAGAAAATAAGCTTAATCAGGAACGGACAGGAAGCCAGTGAAAACTCCAATTGAGACGCATATTCCGAATGTGCTGTATACACGTCCAAAGAATGCTCCTAAAACCAGAATAATATCAGCATATCCCACATGTCTTAAAGGTCCCATATTGTAAAAAGTGAGATTTTCAGGTCTTTTACATTATAAAGCAGGTTTAAGTGCTGTATAAATACTGTGAAACTATCAAAACGCCCAATATACGGAGAAACACA
This sequence comes from Sebastiscus albofasciatus, assembly GCA_916701655.1. Lineage (NCBI taxonomy): Eukaryota > Metazoa > Chordata > Actinopteri > Perciformes > Sebastidae > Sebastiscus > Sebastiscus albofasciatus. The sequence goes on along the minus strand of CAKAOI010048703.1, from coordinate 9,176 downwards.
CACAGTCTGTATTCAGAAATTGCGCGTTTGAAACAAGCCGTTAGGATTTCTGTCCATTTGTGATGTCACACGTCTACAATATTTAGACCATTACACGGTTTTAAACGTAAACATTTTAAATGTGTCCCAGTTTATTTCCTGTTGCAGTGGATGTAAATAACATCAGCTGACAGGAAGTACATAAGGACCCAAACTGTTGCCTGGCAACGCAATTCCGTTGCAATGCCATTGAAATGCACTAAAACGGAGCGTTTCAGACGGAGGGTGAATACAGGTATATTCAGGCAGACAGTACGAGGAAAATAATGTGTTTTTTTAACATTACAGCATGTAAACATGTTTTATTAGAAACACAAAATACAAGTATGAACCTGAAAATAAGCACGATATGGGCAATCTGAAAATGCTCCATTCGGAATAAGGCCTAATTAAGAATATCTAAATAGAATATGCTGTTTTCAAATTCACAATATTGTCATATTCAGAATAATAGTGGATTATTAGTGTGCATGTAAACGTAGTTATAGATGTTTGTCTCCAAACAATTAATTCGTGTTTCCTTGTAGAAAATATGCCGCCTCAGCGGGTCTACACTCCACAAGAAGTGATGATGCAGCATCCTGATCTTCACGACCTACAGATCAGCCCAGAGGTCGCTGAGCAGACGGACACGGAGAGGAACACGGTCAGTACTGCCAGTTGAACTGTTTCTTTAAATTATACATTATAGGTAGTTGATTATATCAGTGATACATTATCATAGATGTCTAATCATCTTTCACATCTCAAGGAAACCGTGCTCATACATGATAGTTTTTGTAGAAAGCTCCAACATGCCGATAGGGATGGGATGATGTAGGATTATATCGGTGGTGATCATGATAAAAAAACATTCACAATAAGTTGATTGTGGTGAATTTCCTTTATTGGGATAATAGTGAATGTCGTCACAAGAAGAGTGACTTAAAAAAGCTGTCGAGGTAGAGAAGTGAAAAATAAAACCATATTGAATGAAAGCCATGAATTGAAAAGGATTTATCAAGTAAGAAAGAACAGATTTGCACAATATTGCTGTTTTCTATTTATTTATTTAGCCTTTATTTATACAGGGGGACCTTATGATTTAGGATAATCTTATTTTATTTTAAGTATTTTTATTATTTTTTTTATTATTTTTTTAAATACAATTTCAAATGTAGTTTAATTTAAAATAATAATAATAATAATAATAATAATAATAATAATAAAAAATCTTTTCTACCTGATCCAGATCTGGTTGCCAAGATTACTTACTTACTATTATTTAACATTGTTTGATTCATTTTTCACTAAAAAAGGATGTTCACAAAAAAGATGTAGTTTCTATGATGCAATAAAAATATTAGTTTCTTAACAAAGTGTAAGATAAAAAGATTCCAGTATGTTTAAGTGCCATTTTTTTTTAAAGTTTTAACAGGATATTATCACGCAATTATTTTGCCCAGGATAATCGTGACATGCCAGTTTCTTATCATATCTGATGCCTACATGACGCTGAATATGTTTTGTTTCCATCTTGTGCTGCTTTCTCACAGGACATTTTAAACCACGTTATCAGTGATTTGGAGATCTTCATGGGCAAAGTGTCTGCTGCAGCAAACGCATCTTCTTTACCGCCAGAGGAGAAGAAGAAAAAAAACGCCTTTAGGAAGAGTAAACCTAAGAAGACTGGTAATAATAATAATAATAACCTTTTCCCAGTTTAGATTTCCAAGGACACACATCCTTAAAGGGGAACTACGCCCATTTTCAAAATTCATACATGTTATTATTCCCATGGTCTAAGTCCGAATAATAGATGTCTGATAAGTGTCTTTCTCTCCTGCAGCACCAGCTGTCAGTCTGCCTCCCTGGGTGGAATACACCGCCTGTCTTCAGAAAATCAAATATGGATTCAATCTGCTGGTGAAAATTCAAATCTTTAAATGTCTCCACAGATTATAAATTGACCCGAGTGTTTATGGAAAGGTTTTGAGTGAACGCTCTTTGTGTTACAGGGCCAGCTGGAAGGCGCTCTAACGAGCCCGACTGCTCCCGACTTTGTCCACATCTTCTTCACCAGTTTAGGCGTGGTGAGCTCCTCTAAACTCTCTGACTGGACCAATCTACTTTCAAAGCCCTCATTTATTCCCAGTGATGGAAGTGTGATCATATTTTTCTTCACCTCAACAATTGATCCTTCCTTCCTCCATTTTTCCACAGATCCTGCCACAGTATCCTGCAGACCTGCCTCCCTCTGTGCTCTCCCCGCTGCTGACGGACGCCGCCGTGCGGCTGCTCAGTGAGGTCGTCGACCCCGACGAGGACCAGCTGTGGAGGTCTCTTGGAGACGCCTGGAACTTCCCCAGGTAGGGCGGCCTTATAATAAAACCCTCACACACCTACACAAGTCTTTCTATCAAGCTGGTTGCCTTCGTCATATATATATGACCCTCTGATTGTGAGTGTCACCTGCACTGACACGCCCTAACCCTGGTGTGTGTTTACTGATAATGTAAATATAGGTCAGAGTTAATGCTGCATTCATGTCCTATAGATCAGGGGCTTTAAGCATTAGCATTCGTTTTTAACTTGACTCCTGCCTTCCTGTCACCTCGTAGGTCCAGATGGCCGGACGACAACGTCCCACTTTACATCCCAGAGTTCTACGACGGCTGGCAGCCGCCCGTCCCCTCTCGCAGGTCTCCCCCACCCTCTTATCAGCCCGGACCAATCAGCAGGAGCAGCAGCCAGCGGTTCCCGCCCAGCCCCCGAGAGCCGCCCCTCTACATGCGGGTCATTTACGACTTCATGGCCAGGAACAGCCAAGAGCTGAGCGTCATGAAGGGCGATGTTGTTCAGGTGAGATGAAAAAAGCACGGCACAATAACCTTAACTTGGACATCACAAGCATAATACTTGTATTTCTAACACAAAGATTGCTCGTAGTTGTAGATTAAAAATCATAAAGTCATAGTGAACATTGGAAACTTTTTTTTATATCAAGTATGTTTGAAGCAGTGGCAAACCATCAGGAAAATGATCCAGACTTAAACTAAAACAGTCCAAAGTCAAGTAAAGCTGTTTGTATATTCACCGTAGTCACAATCATCGCTGCCAGTAGCAACATTCAGGTGTTTGACATGTTTCGTTCTTTGGGCTTTTTACAGGTGGTTCAGAAAACCAAGCAGTGGTGGCTTGTTCGTAACGGCCGCGGCGAGGAAGGCAACATTCCTCAGAATGTTCTGGAGCCGGTGGAGAGCCCCGAGCCGATGGAGGACCTACCGGTGAGCTGAAAGACACGTAGCTCTGCTGAGTAACCACTTAACAAGGGCTACGTTCCAAATCACAAACTTTTTGTTTTTACTTTTAATACGTACTGTTCCATGCAGTGTGCATGCAACTGGGACATACTACTTAATCATAATATAGCGCCTTTAACTTTGACCCTCTTCCTCATATATATATATATATATATATATATATATATATATTGTG